>JAJGRW010000573.1:1432750-1556338 GCA_025461045.1 Carex parvula
CAACTGTACATAGTTTTATCAACCAAACACGATTCGAGGGAAATTTTTCTTTTCTTTCCACTCCCTCCCGTCCTCTACTCTCCATCCAAACAAGGTGTAAAGATACAGACACAGTAAACTGTAAAAGCTGATCATGTCTATTTTACTGGTATTTTGCCACTATTATATATGCTTTTCTTTTTTACTTGAAAAAAATAACTTTTTTACTTGAAAAAAATAAGTAAAATATATTCATTGTCGCCCTTGCACTCTGGTCATGCTATTGTCTGCAATGTCTTTCAACATTTTTTTTTGTTAATTTGGAACCTTAAGTGCGTATTGTACCTTTGCATTTAGTAATTGTACTTCAATTTAATGTAACCCATCCAAATATAATGTTGATTATGTAATCCATCCAAATAAGAATTGAAATCTAATTGTATGAATAAAGTAACAACAATAAACAATTCTTACATCATTGCAGCAACTTATAAAGGCTTTTAATTTGAAAAAAATAGTGTCTGACAGAAGTTTCTTTCCACCTACTATCGATAAATCGGAGCCATTCATCGCACTGAGACAAATGAAATGGCTCAAAGTTGGATGTATAGAAGGTTGTAGGTACCGGAGAGGATGTGTGAAAACTTATCAATTTTGTATTTTGTATATATTATTCTGTTATATCTTTCAATTTCAAGATACATGAGTTTATATATTCTCTTGACATATTTTTACCGTTAGTGATAACGGTAACACCCTATGCACCTATGACTTATTTACAATTTAGTCCTTATTCCACTTTTACAAAATTACCCCTCTAGTTACTTTTATTCTTCAACACTCCCCCTCAAGCTAGGATTATAAATATCAATTAATCCTAGCTTGCTTGTTATTTCTTCAAACGCCTTTGGAATGAGACCTTTCGTGAAGATATCGGCTAATTGGTCTTGACTCTTCACGTAAGGAGTTTCGATTACCTTCGCTTGAACTTTTTCTCTTATGAAATGACAATCGACTTCAATATGCTTTGTTCTTTCGTGAAACACCGCATTTGAAGCAATATGCCTTGCCGCATTGTTATCACAAAACATCTTCATTGGTTTATCAATTTTGAAGTTTAATTCTTCAAGTAATTGTTTTATCCAAGTGAGCTCACTTGCGGTGGATGCCATGGCACGATATTCCGCTTCCGCACTTGATCGCGCCACGACATTTTGCTTCTTGCTTTTCCATGTGACTAAGTTTCCGCCTACAAATGTGCAATAGCCGGTTGTCGATTTTCTATCGAAACTCCCGGCCCAATCTGCATCGGAATAGCCACATACTTCGTTAGATTTATTATTTTTCATCCATATACCCTTTCCGGGTGATTTCTTTAGATATCTCAAAATTCGATCAATGGCATCTAAATGCGGTTTCCTTGGTGAATGCATAAATTTGCTAATTTGGCTTACCGCAAATGATATGTCCGGCCTAGTTACCGTTAGGTATATCAACTTACCTACAAGCCGTTGAAATTGGTTGATATCTTCTAACGGCTCTCCATCTTCGGAATTTAATTTGCAATTACTATCAATTGGTGTTGAGGCCGGTTTGGATCCTAATTTTCCCGTTTCTTTTAGAAGGTCAATAGTATATTTTCTTTGTGAAATAAATAATCCTTTGATAGAATGGGCTATTTCAATTCCTAAAAAATATTTAAGTCTACCAAGGTCCTTTATTTCAAATTTTTCTTTTAAGTGTCTTTTAACATTGTTAATTTTTTCATAATTGTTTCCGGTTATAATTATGTCATCAACATAAACAAGGACAACGGTAATATCATTACTCTCATGTTTTGAGAATAATGATGTATCGGATTGGCTTATGGCTTCCTCAAAATTTCTTGGTTCTTCCATTTTGGAAATTGAACTAAGAAATGCATGATGATTTTTTGAAATATTTTTATATGAAATATAATTTTGAATAGGATATTGAACCTCATAGGTTACGAAATCTCGTAATCTTGTTGATGGTTGAGTGGGGCGAGTTGATCTCCTTGGTGCAACTTCTTCTTCAATATTCTCGTTTTCTTCTTCCTCGGCCTCGCTTTGAGAAGTGTTGTTATTTTCGCCTTCATTCTCTTCTTCATCTCCTACAACTCTTTGCTCCCCAATTTGATTAGTAGTGATAGGAATGACAAAATCATTTGTACTAATATGGTTATCAAGCTCATTTTTATTTTCTTTAAAATATGGCTCATTTTCAAAAAATGTTACATCTCTTGAAATATATAATTTATGATTTATAGGATCATAACATTTATAACCCTTTTTTTGAGATGAATATCCTAGAAAAATAGCTTTAATAGAAGTATGATCTAATTTGTCTCGTTTATTTTGGTGTACAAAACATGTACATCCAAATACTCGTAAATGATTAAAAATTATTTTTCTTTGATAAATAATTTCTAGTGGACTTTTTTTATTTAAAACAACACTTGGCAACCTATTTATCAAATAAGTTGCGGTGAGAATAGCATCGGACCAATAAATTTTTGGAACATTGTTTTGAAACATAAGTGCCCTTGTCATTTCAAGTAAGTGACGGTTTTTTTCTTTCGGAAACTCCATTTTGTTGCGGTGTATAAACACAAGTAGTTTGGTGTATAACTCCTTTTTGTTTCAAAAAATTTGAGAAGCTTTGATTTATAAATTCCGTACCATTATCGGTTCTAAGGATTTTAATTTTTGAGTTGTATTGATTTTCAACTAAATTTGAGAATTCTTGAAAGCAAGTAAAAACTTCACTTTTATTTTTTAGCAAATATAAATAAGTTAATCGTGAAAAATCGTCTATAAATGTAACAAAATATTTAAAACCATTATAAGACTCTACGGGGGCGGGTCCCCACACATCGGAATGAACAAGTTCAAATACTTGACTACTTGTAGAGTTTGAAATTACAAAAGGAAGTCTAGTATGCTTTGCTAATTTGCATACTTCACAATTGCTACAATCTAGATTTGAGAAATCAAAAATATATTTCAAAATCTTATCGGAGGGATGCCCAATTCTTCTATGCCACAAACTTCCCTTGTCTTGTATTTTTGTGTTGAAATTGAATTTTAGGCTATTCAAAAAATAGAGTCCGTTTTGAAAAACACCTTCACCAATCATCTTCTTGGATGTCAAATCCTGAAAAAACACGCTTTTTGATGAAAAAATGATCTCACAATCTATTTCTTTTGATAATTTTCCTATAGATAATAAATTAGAAGTACAATTTTTCACATGTAACACATGTTTAATTTCTTTTAAAAATAGAGTGATTGAGCCATAACCACAAATTTTCATTTTTTCACCGTTTGCAACATATACAAATTCTTGATTTTTATTTTTTTGGTAATTATACAATATATCTTTGTTTCCGGTCATGTGATCGGTTGCACCGGAGTCTAAGACCCAATCTAAATTATTTTTGGAGAGTTTCCAATTCAAATTGCCTAGATTTGTACATATTTTTTGTTTTATTTCAGATTCAAACTCATTTGGTATAATGTACAAATTTTGGTTTGGGCTTAGCGTTGATATACCATCTAATGGATTTTTAGTTTTAGAAAAACCTGTACTGGGCTTTGAAGCCTTATTTAGAAGGCCGCTGATGGAAGAAAGAATTTGAGATATTTCATTTTGTGTGATGCCTTGAGCAGCGGAACCATGTGGAGCATTGGAGGCAGATCCAACTAGAAAAGCGGACCCGTTAATTCCTCTGTTAACAGCGTTAGCAGCTACAGACCCATTAAAAGAAGGGCCGGACCCGTTATTTGGATCATCGTCTCCCCCTTTCTGGAAAGACCGAGCACCCCCAAAAACTTTCTTCTCCCCCTTAAGATTTCTCCTGTCATCTCCTTGATTTTCTTTCCACCATTTCGGCCTCAACTCAGGGTGTAGAAACCAGCACTTGTCTTTTTCGTGTCCTTCTTTCTTGCAGTGCTCACATCTTTTTCCGACTCCCCCTTTCTCCCTAGGGTTTGGTCGAAAACCGGCCATGGCATGATTTTCTGTTTTTTCGGACATGGTAGAGCTATCGGCCATGAGAAGGCGCCTTGATTCTTCTCCTTGAAGAAGGGACATTGCATCATCAAGGTTTGGAAGCTCGGCTGACAAGAGAATTTGAGCTCGAACTTGTTCGTAGGACTCGTCAAGCCCTGCGAGAAATTGGTACACTCTTTCTTGTTCTCGCTCTTTGATAATTTTCGGATCTGAGGTTTTGACGAGATAGAGGTTTAATTCCTCCCATCTCCGTTTCAATTCGCCTATGTATTCGATGAGGGTTCTGTTTTTTTGGAATGATTGATGGATTTCTTTTTTGAGGTGATATATATGGGCATGGTTACTTTTTTTGCTAAAGTGTTTGTTGATAGCATCCCACATCTCTTTTGCGGTATCGGTATAGAGAAAGAGATCAATCATATTGGGTTCTATGGATTGAATCAGTGAGTTCATGGCCTTGAGATCTGATTTCTTCCATTTTTTGTACTCGGCATTTTCTTTCTCTTTATCTGGCATTTTCGCATCACCAGTGACATTTTCGTACAAGTCTCTTTCATTTAGTGAAAGAACCGCAGCTCTGGCCCATGATTGAAAATTTCGATCGTTGAGCAGCGTGGTGGTTAGGCGGGACGACGGCACTGAGCTGCTGTTGTTTGTTGCCTCTGCCATGTTGGATTCACGATCTCAATTGCAACTATTCGTTGATTGAATTTCTGAGGCCTTATGAGCAAAGCTCTGATACCATGTGAAAACTTATCAATTTTGTATTTTGTATATATTATTCTGTTATATCTTTCAATTTCAAGATACATGAGTTTATATATTCTCTTGACATATTTTTACCGTTAGTGATAACGGTAACACCCTATGCACCTATGACTTATTTACAATTTAGTCCTTATTCCACTTTTACAAAATTACCCCTCTAGTTACTTTTATTCTTCAACAGGATGATATCCCCGTCCCTCTTTGTGGGACCACCCAAAAACACGCACACTGAATATACATGCAAGTTTTACATCCTTTCATTTCTGGAATAATATTTCCCCCCTCTCACTGTCTCAGAACCTTACATTCGCAAACCTTCCTAGTTCATGTAGATGTACAAAATTTTAACTTAGGAGCAGATGCATAATCCATAAGTTAAATATAGATAAATATTTATTTTAAGTAAAATGAAAAATAGCAAAGGTAAGTAGGATTTAGCTTGCTCCACCTTTTCTCTGTCTGTCTGGCTATCTATCTCTATCATCCCCTTTTATATGACCTTTCGCAAGTTTTTTCCTCCGCGCAAAGCGAGAATCATGACTCGCCTGATGAGTCGGGCCCAGCCGTCAGCGGCTAGGTCTGACATCAGGTTCGTTCGATTGCTCGTAGAGAAATTTGTCAATATCTGGTTGGCTCGTGTCTTCAGCTGTGGCCGGCCTTGTCGCCGTCACCGGATCACAAAAGGTGACGACCTGCCAATCATTAGAGATGTGGGATCCGATGAGGAGAAGCTTGGCATCGAAAATGATACATTGTCCAATTTGGTGCCTCTTAAGGTGACACTCCTTGGAGATCACCAAATTGGAAAAACAACCTTCATGGTACAATAAAAGAAATCAACAATAATGTTTTTTCTGTAATCTGGTTCCTTTTGTTTACTGATTTCATCCTATAAACTAATGAAGTAAAAGCCTTGGGAAGTCTAATGTGCCATGTGGAATTGTTGGTGAGTGCCAGGATTATTGTACTTGTGTGCTAACTTCGATGCTGATCCGTTCTTTCTGGTACGATAGTCTATACTGGCACAAAAAAAAGAACCCAGAAATTAAAAATAAATGAATAAATAAATAAGCTTTAGAAGAACTGAAATTCACTTGGTACCGTGTTACAGGTTGGCCACTTTGTTTTGCATAATTGTTGTGTAACTTGTGCAATGCCTGGTTCTTCCTGAATCTCAAAGCACTCAATAATTGGCATTTTTATCTTGCTCCAGAAATATTTATCCTTTTTTGTGTTCTAATGAAATTAGAACAAGTATGTGGGGGAAGAAAAAAGGTGCAAAGGCATGCAGCTAGCAGGATCAAACATCAAGAATAAGACAATGGTCGTCAGAGATGTTCGGATTTCTTTTAGTATTTGGGATGCAGGAGGTAAAAATAAATTTAAGTTTTAAGTTTTTTAATTAGTATATATAATTGTTACATATTAGTTCTTGTTGTAAATGTCATGATTTTTCAAATTCTATTGTATTCAAAATGTGCAGGCAATGGACGAGTTGTAGATGTAGCTGAGGCATGCAAAGATGCCATGGCTATAATTCTCATGTTTGATCTTACGAGACGGTGTACACTAAATAAGTTAGTCTACAAAATATTAGTACTCTAACCTCCTAATTAACATTGTACTGCTCCAGCCAGGTTGTTCATTCCAATCACTGCATATATCTATGTCCTTAAATTTCACATTCTTTTTTAATTTCTGTAACAGTGTCAAAGACTGGCATCAACAGGCAATGAAGTTGAACTCTGTACGTACAACTTGTTTGCATTATTTGCCCATTAGTGCGTTTAATTTTATGAGAATAGTGCAGTAATTCCTTCATTAAGGGGATATAATTGACCCATAATTTGATGTTAACTTTTACAATACAGGCACCAGTACTGATATTAATAGGAACAAAGTTTGATGACTTTGCTATGCTTCCTCCGCAAATGCAACGCATGATTGTTCAGCAGGTTCTCTCTTCTTTCTCCACTAACTGTTCATTCTGATTTTCTAATATGATTTGCTCTAGCATTTCTGACTGCTTCTCAAACTTCTTTTGTTTTTCCTTGTTTTGGTTTTTCTGGTAAACGACTAGAATCATCTCTTTCATCAAAATTGCTTTCCTCTTTTTCTTCTTCTTACATCAAAGACTTTGTTTGGTTTGGATAGTAAGACTTCATGCATTTATTTGGTTTTTATTTCAATGAAAAACTGTTATAATTATTGTTATTTATTTTATACTAATTTGACAGGCAAGAACATATGCAAAAGCAATGAAGGCAACTCTGTTCTTCTCAAGCGCAAAATATGACATAAATGTGAACAGAATCTTCAAATTAATTGCTGCCAAGCTTTTCAATTTGCCTTGGACTGTTGAGAGAAACCTCAACGTTGGAGAACCAATTGTTGATTTCTAGGCTCTCAATTAATCTCCATATCTCTTTTTCTTTTTCTTTTCCTTTTGACATAATTATCACTGTATACTATGTATTCACTGTGGCCATTCCCACTTGCTTGTGCAAGTTTGAAGTAGTGAAAGGCCCAAATTATCATGTGAACACATTTTTTCTTAATTCTTGTCTTTTTAAATTTGTTTTGTTTATTTTCTACCCTTATTTTCTAACTGTTATTGGATTAAAAAATGATAGGAAACTATTGCTTATTATCTATATCATATTTATAACGCTCTCATTTATGTGCTGTTTTAAATTCTTTTGAACTAATAGATTTGAAACTAAAAAAGGTTATAATTTGGCGTTCAGTATTCAATCATATATATATCATATGATATAGAAGGATCTTTCCAACATTTTTATTAATATCAAAGTTAATTACAAATTAATAAATATACCCAGAATCTCTGAGATTCCTCTCCATAAACCAACAAGAAAATAACCGGTTTCTAATTTTTTTTTTTTTTTTTAGAGACACTATGAAGAGCAAGATAATGAAATCTAACACTGAAAATTAGAATATTTTATTTAAATTATTTGTTAGATTACTTCTTTTGATTTATAATTAGCATATTATACTAAAATACACTATATTACTTGAAATTATATTGAATGACACGAAAATACTGTAAATTCGGTATTTTCGTCGTCGTTTATTATGAGCTAATGCCAAAAAACAAAATTGTATGCATGTTTCAATATTAAAAACTTGCACAATTTAAAATAAAAGAAAATTATCTATATTACTGTTCTAAAAGTATGTAATGATTGTTTTATAAGAAACTCGTTACTTTTTTAATACGGGCAATTAGAATAATATATCATGTTTCCTTATTCAATCAAACTACCTCGAGGTCTCAATTTTAGTATCTTATGTTTTACTTATGTTGTTTTAACGGACTTTTTTTTTATTTTTATTTTGTGTGTGCATGAATTGTTGATTTGGTATTTTTTTTTTATAAAGTTGATTCAGTACATTTTATATAATATTTTTGTTGTATTTTAATCATTAATCGGGTATTTTTGTGAATTAAAAAGCCGGTGGGCCCCACATGTGCCGTGCTATTCGAATTCAAATGTAGTGAAGTAACTCAAATTTTGGCTTTTAGATCGGGACCGTCTGCGACAATCCATTTCGAAATGGAGCGCACATATCCTGAGCGACATATTCGAATTCTAAGACGATTCTAAGCGACGGATTCGAATTGGACGGTCCCAATCCAAAATCAAAAAATTAGGTTACTTTAGGGAATCCGGACCTGTGCTATTCGCTAGCCACCGCCGTATGTGCCGGACTTACGCGGTTGACGTTACGATTCTTTTCAACGGAATAATGAGTCAATTGTATCCATTATTGTACAAATTTCCTTTTCACATAAGATTGCATAGTTTTTGTCACATAAAAATCTGTTTAATTTAATTTAGCACGAATCTTAAAGTGAGCCCCTGTATTCTAAATTCTTCCAAGCAAAACCTCTCCAAGTATTAAAACAGCACTCAGCACATCTGATTTCTTGTGTTATTCCATTTGCATTTTTAATAGCTTCCATTCCCAAAATAAATCTCTTCACTTTCATTTTGCTAAACCAGTAATCCTCAAGAATCTTTCATAAATAAATCTCTTTAGTTTCTTTCCCAAATGGCGCCTAGGTGACAATGCCACAATATTACTCTCAGATACTCTTTCTCTGTTACGCCTACGTTCAGTGCGCTCTAGGTGTTCGTGGAATTGCCTCAGTGGCTTTCACCAACGCCTTACCATGCCATCCTTCAATTTTCACCCTCAATTGCAAAAAGGCACCAAAGCTTGTTGTCTCTTTTACATCTCTAAAATGCACACCAGATCAAAATCAAACTGATGTGCCTCTGCCGCCCATATTAAATTCGAACAGCCTCATATTGTTCATCAGAAACAGAAAGACCCACAAATGGTACTCCGCGTACTCAATTTAGCATCGAAAAAGAGGGAGTTGTTTTTGTCATGTTCGGTCTATGAAGAAACGGCTAAACACTTGGGGAAGATGGGGTCTTTTGCTGAAATGAATACTCTCTTTCAAAAGATGCGTTTGAAAGGGTTCAAAATCAACAGAGGTACCTTAGTATTTGTCATAGAAAACTACATCGAGTTGTGTTTTTTTTATAAGGCTGTTGATTTTGTACTAGATCAAATGGAAGAAGAATTTGGGTTGAGCCCTGACATAGTGTTGTGCAATCACCTCCTGAACCTTCTATTGGAGGGAAACAAAATAAATCATATGGAATCGGTTCTTGCTGAAATGAGAAAAGGAAAATGTGAGCCCAACACAGTGACCTGTACAATGTTGATCAATGGTTTTTGCAAAAACCGTCGGATAAAAGATGCACTGTTGGTGCTTGATGAAATGTCTATAAAAGATATACCTCTGAATAAAGAATACTTAATACTTTATTGAAAGGTTTTATAGAAGAAATGGATATGGAATCTGCTTTGATGATAAAAGATAGAATGGTACAAGATGGGTTCAATCTGACTTGTCCAACAGTGACTCTACTGGTCCATGGATTGTGTAGGGCGGGCCTCATTGAAGAAGCTCTAAACCTCATCCAAGTGGAATCAGATAACGGGTATGTACCCAATATGTTCATTTTTGCTTCATTGTTGAATGGCATGTGCCAGGCCAGCTATGTCAGTCAAGCAGTCGAAGTTCTAGATGCCATGATTAATGCTGGTCTTTATCCAGATGGGGGCACATACAACACCTTAATTAACCATTTATTAAAGGAAAATAAAACTAAAGAGGCTGTGGCATTACTTCATAGAATGAGAGACAATGGGTGTGCACCGGATGAAGTCACATATCATGCATTCATAAAGCAACTTTGCTTTGCAGGGCAGCCAGATGACGCCTTAAAATTGTTTAAAGAAATGGAGCTTAGTGGGTGCTCAATAACTGTTGTGACTTATAATATACTAATAAACGGGCTCTGCAAAGCGAGAAGGATAAATGATGCACTAGAACTTTTTGATGAAATGGACATAAATGGAGTTCCCAAAGACTTGTGCACATACAAATGTGTTATCGATGGGCTTTGTAAAAGAAACCGATTAAATGAGGCAAAGAAGTTAATGGATCAGATGGTTGCTAATGGGTTCAAACCTAATGTGGTTACGTACAACTGCATTTTGACATACTATTGCCGGGAAGGTAATGTGAATAAAGCAGGTGACATAGTGTAAAGCATGACCAAAAATGGGTGTGAACCCCGACAAGTTCATTTATGGAAACCTAATTAAATGTCTATGCAAGGCACAGAGGATCCAAGATGCGTGTGAGTTACTTAGGCACATGCACACAAATGGTATAAAACCAAGTCCAAAAGCATACAACCCTGTGGTATCAGCTCTGTTTAGAGCACTGCGGAGTAGAGATGCAATGGAGCTGTTTAAAGAGATGGAGGAGGTTGGAGAGGATCCCAATATGATAAGCTACGATATCGTTATGAGAGAGCTTTGTAGTGGGGGCCAAATAATGGAGGCGGGTGATTTCTTGGTGGAGATGGTGGAGAAGGGGTTCATGCCCATTTTCTCCACATTGTCAAAGATGGTGAAGGGTTTGTCGGCCTTGGAAATGGAGGATAATCTTGTGGATTTAGTTGTGTTGGTTATGGACAAGGCCGGTTTTTCTGCAAGTGAGGTATCTGCTGTTGATGGGATTTTGAAGGTTAAAATATAAGATAAGGCGATTAGTACATTTGGTCGGTTTTTGGAGGAAGAAGGCCCAGGAAGGGTTCTCATTGGTGATATAGACTTTGCTTTGTTTTTTGAAATATTTCTTTGTGTTGCTCTTTTTGGTTTTTCTCAACTTTTGGAGGGAAATGAGATAGAGTAGTATCAGTAATTTAAAATAGCACGAGTAGATAATAGGTGTCTAAGATACCCATTTTGGGGTTGTTAGAACATCAAAAGATTTTGCAATTAGGTTTCTTATGTTATTGGATGTTCATCAGTAATGCTAGTGGGTTTTTCTGTGAGGAAAGCTGTGTACCTTTCTTTTGTATTGTCATCACTAGTACCAGTTTGTTATGAACTTGAACAGCTCGAGTAATTACAAGTTTATTCGTTGTTCTCATGTACAATGTAGAACATTATAATAGTTGTTTGTCCCATACTTATTAATCTTAAAACTAGAACAGCGTATCAAAGTAGGCAGTTTCTTTCCATAGAAGTGTACCAGTCTAAAGATAACAAATTACCAATTTACCATTACCTTACAAACAACACATTGCAACATTAAGTTCTGTGTTTATGCGACAATGTATAATTAAGCACCCAAAAATTGCAATATGAAAAGAAAAGAAAAATAAAAAGCAAGAACTAAAATTTGTCTCAACTCTGAACAGTCGACAAAATTATCTGGCCCAGTAACGCTCCGAGAAAGGCTATGCGCAGGCCCAATTATTTGCACACCTAGAGGCCCATAAACCGAATTAAATGCTCCGCTGAAATACTCGCAGAAAGACGCTCTCAGACTTAGACAACTTTGAATTGCACTTTTTTCTGGTTGCCAGTTTTCTTCCAAAAGTTCATGGGAATTGCAGTCTATTAATCTCGTCTTATCTCTGTCGAGTACCACCTATTTTTCGATTCATTTCATCCATCAAAAGTTCTCTCAAATTCGTTTCTCCTTCTCCTTCTCCTTCCTTCATCTGTTGATGCTTCAAATTTTATTTTGATTGCTGATTCGTCACCTGTGCTTAGTGAGCTCTAGGTGTTTGTGGAATTGCCTCAATGGCTTTCTCCACTGCTTTGACATGCCATCTTTCGAGTTTCGCTCCCAAATCCAGAAATCCACTGAATAACGTGGTCTGCTCTAAGTCTAACAAGAGTGCACCTGATCTGAGTCAAACTGAACTTTCTGTCACACCCAATTTAAATTCAAACAGCCTTTTAACCCTCCTGCGAAAACAGAATGACCCGAAATCGGCACTGGACATCTTCAATTCAGCATTGAATGGGAGTGGGCCGGCTCAATCTTATTCGGTCTATGAAGAAAACCTTGAGCAATTAGGAAAGGTGGGATCTTTTGATGAATTAAATTCAATCCTACAACAGATGCATCTGAATGGATTCAAAATCAAGAGACACACTTTCTTATTTGTCATAGAAAGCTATATCAAGTTCTCTTTGTTTGATGAGGCTGTTGATTTCGTACTTAACCTAATGGAACAAAAATTTGGGTTGAGACCAGACACATTGTTGTGTAATCATCTACTTAACCTTCTAATAGAGAACAGTAAAATAAATCTTGTGGAATTTGTTCTTACTGAAATGGGAAATAAAGGGGTTGAGCCAGACAGCGCAACCTTAACCATATTAGTGAAGTTATTTTGCAAAAACCATAAGACAAAAGCTGCGGTGCTAATGCTCGATGAAATGCCCAAGAGACTTCTGGTTCCAGATGACAGGACATTTTTCACTATAATAAATGGGTTTATAGAAGAAGGAAACATCAATGCTGCTGTCAGGATGAAAAATAGAATGGTACAAGAGGGTTTGAAGCTGACAGATACAATTGTGAATAAACTGGTAACCGGGTTTTGTAGACAAGGCCTTGTTGAAGAAGCCCTAGGCCTCATCGAAGAGGAACTGGTTAATGGGTTCACACCTAATAAGTTCACTTTTACAGCACTGATTAACGGCTTGTGCCAGTCTGGGCATGTGAGTCAGGCAATTGAAGTTCTAGATGTCATGATTAATGTCGGTTTTAAACCTGATGTGGTTGTATACAACAGCTTAATTAACCATTTATGCAAAAATAATGCTATAGATAAGGCCATGGGGGTGCTTCATCAAATGGTTGAGAATAGCTGTTTACCTAATCTGGTCTCTTATAATACGCTAATTAATGCATTGTGTAAAGCCAATCGGGTCAATGAAGCCATAGACCTGGTCCATGGCCTAGCAGTTAAGGGTCTTTCACCAGATATCATTTCCTTTAATTCGTTAATTAACGGGCTTCTCAAAACGGGTGAATTTAACCTTGCTTATCAGATGTTTGAGGAAATGAGAGACAATGGGTGTGTGCCTGATGCTGTCACATATAACACTTTCATAACTAAGCTTTGTTCTGAGAGGCAGCTGGAGAAGGCTTTAGAATTGTTTAAAGAAATGGATCATGCTGGGTGCTCAAAGTCTGTTGTGACGTACAATCTTTTAATAGATGCTCTTTGCAAAGACAGAAGGATTGAAGATGCACTAGAACTGTTTGATAAAATGCCGACGAGTGGTGTTTCGAGAAACTTGAAGACATACAACTATCTTATTCGCGGGCTTTGTAACAGTAAGCAAATAAATAAAGCCATGGTACTAATGGACCAGGTCGTCCTTGATGGATTTAAACCTAATAAGTTCACATACGGATTCTTCTTGTCATACTATTGCTGGGAAGGTAACATAAAACAAGCATCTGATATAGTGGAAAGCATGATAAAAAACAGATGCGAACCTGATAAATTCATTTATAGCAACCTACTTAACTGCCTATGCAAGGCAAAAAGGTTCCCTCATGCATGTGAGTTACTTGGGAATATGCACGTAAGAGGTATGAGACCAAGTCCAAAGGAATACAACCCGGTGATAGCGGGTCTTTTCAAGGCACAGAAGACTGGAGATGCCATAGCACTATTTAGAGAGATGGAGCAAGTTGGGGAGGACCCAAATGCGACCAGTTACAACATAGTCCTGCGCGGGCTTTGCTGTAGCACAGAACTGATAACGGAGGCAGTTGATTTCATGGTGGAGATAGTAGAGAAGGGGTTTGTACCTGAATTTTCGTCATTTTCGAACTTGGCAAGGGGATTGTTGGATTTGAAAATGGAGGATAAGCTTGTTCATTTGATTGTGTTGGTTATGGGTCGGGTTGGTTTTGAGGTTAGTGAGATATCTGCAGTTGAGGGGCTGTTGGAAATTGGGAGGTATGATGATGCAATTGCTGCATTCCGTCGGTTTTTGCATGAAAAAAGTTCTGAAAATGACCATCACCGGCGATTGAGAAATTGAACCTTTTTTCTTTCTGTTCTTTTCTCTCTATTACCTTTTTTTATTTTTTTTTATTTTTGTAACTCTGCTTTCTTGTGTGGCAGTTAATTGATGCATGGGTTAAAATAGAGATTGGCAAGGGACCTTCTTTAGTTCTATTTTGTATGACCATTGTCAAACTGTCAGGGAGGAAAGCTAATGGCCGTTAGGTCGCTTCTTTTTTTTTTTTAAATAATCCAATTACTGTCAAATTTTACTGAATTGTTAGATTCACAATATGCTATCTCAAGGAACCAAAAGGTTGTACATAAAAAGATGCCAGGTGCGAAACCATTTGCATCAGTGCTACAAATGGACACAAATATTAGAATTTTTTTCAAAGTAACCCAAACCATTCACACAACATAAATAGAGGTTAATATATATAGATGGTTATGAACTTATGATCAGAAATTGCTTGCTTGTAGACTGTAGAGTGTTAACTACATAAGTAACAACAAGTTATAATTGAAAAGAAATATAAATAAAACATAGAATATAGTCTAACTAACAATAACGTAGAGAAACATCTAATCAAAATTAGAATTAATAATATTGCACATTATTTTTATAATTATAGTTACATAGAAATAAATTTCTTAAGAATAAAATTTACAATGGTTGAGGTCAGATTTTACTCAAATATTTTTTATAAAATTCATATTTACAAATTATTTATCTAGTTAATCAAATCTACTTTATACATAATCAATCAAATTCTAAATCTATATTTTTTTTCAAATCGGATAGGTCAATTCGCTTGGTTGGTCAGATTAATTGGGTCATCTTTGCATTCATGGGAAATTAAGAAAAGCAAAGTTACAGTACAGAAATTTAGATGGAGAATGTAGCGCGGCTCTAATTTCACTGATTTGTGCCACTGGGTATATCGGATCTCTTGTGGCCCATGGGCTTAGCCCAAAAATAAATACTCTGGAAATAAGGCTTCTTAGCTGTTAAATTGCCTCCGCCTTGGATAAGTTGGTTATAGGGCTTTGGGCTTCTTAATCTTAACTTTTTTTGTGAACTGAAAATGCATCTACACATGGTTTTGAAAAAAAAAAAAAATTAAAATTAACTTAATTACCTCTAATTTGGAAATTTTTTTTGGGTAGTAATTAATAGAAAAGAAGAGAGACAAATGATAAGATTACATTGATATTTATATTGGTAGTAAGATCGGTAGGAATTCTACCGATCTTAATTTTTTGTTTTAATCTGGTGTATAGATGGAGAAATTCTTATATTTGACTTCTAGTAAAATATGAAAAGTTTTTCAAAAAATAGATGGAATGTTTTGATATATCTAAATTTTAAGGTACTTTATCTATTTTTGTAAAAAAAAATATTTTACTAGAAAAAATTAAAAGGAAAAAAAGAAAAACACTGGTTTAGATAGGTAAAATTCTTACAGATCCAAACTTTTTTATTTTTAAGATCGGTAGAATTCCTACCGATCTTACTACCAATATAAATATTACTGTACTCTTACTGTTTGTCTATATTCTTTTTATTAATTACTACAAAAAAAAAATTTCCTCTAATTTTTATCTTCCCAAGACCAAACTTTTATGTTGATTATTACTAGATCAATTAACTTTTTATTATTTATTATCTAGGTCTTCAATTACTACCTAATTAATTCAATTTCCACTCTGTTTATTCCATTTAATTAAATGTTTTAGATGTTTAATTAAAAAAACTATAGTAAATTTCTTTTTATTTATCTTGATTATAACTATTATTATAACTTTATTAAGTAATAATCAAGATTAAATATTTACATCTTGATTGATCCGTACTGTGTTGAGGGAATTCAGGCCTTGTGGGCCCATTATACTTTTCCAATTTGTTGCAAAACAACCTTTTGAACCAAAATCCTCTCTGGTGAAACTAGGAGATGTTCATCCTCTAGTTATGGGCATGGCTGGAAGTTTTCCTATTTCGTACCATTTTGTGTGCATGATTAAAGAAAGGTCAATGCTTTTTCACATCTCTCTCTCTCTCTCTCTCTCTCTCTTGTTGCATGTTCACCTCAGGCCCACTCCATAAATGCCAAACTTCCTCTATGTAATCTATATATAGACATTTCTTTAGAATTTTGAGAATATTCATTCACTACTTTGCAACCTTTCTTTAATTTTTTTCTATATTTTACTTCCCACATAGAAAATGGAGGTAATAACCAGCGCCTGTGTAAGCAAAACCAATAGTTTCAATCCAAGTACAAGAAATGAAGAAACATCTACTTTCTCTTCTGAGGAAAGCGGTTGGACTTCTTATTTTGAAGATTTCCTTGCATCAAAGGAAAACAAAGGAGGTGTTGTTATAGATCCTAGTGTTTCTCTGAGCTCTTCTTTGATCTCTGATGCTTCTTGTTCAAGGTGTGTGTCCATGAACACAAATAAAAGAAAAGAGAGGGGGGCTTTGTGCAATTTATACAAGGATGATTTTTTAGAAGACACTGCTTGTTCTCCTTTAAGTATAACTATTAACAATGAGGTAATTTTATCTTTCTATATATTTTTTTTAATATTTTTTTTTCTGTGGCAAAATTGCTTTAAATGAATAATTAACAAGGTTTCTGTTAATCTTTGTGGTTAATTTTCAGGACATAGAGGGTTCTGTAAAAGAGAGGAACATAAGGGACCAAGATGCAAATGAATTGCCAAATGGGTTTGGTTTTGGTCTGGATTTAGTTAATAGTATGAATAAGATTGAGTGCACAGGTTTACAGTATAAAAGGAGGCATTTGACTATGCTCTCTTCCTATGTTCAAGGCTGTTGACTTAATTATGTATTTCATAATTGAAATAAATATATTGATGTTGTAGTTTATATATTTATTGGCTTTGACTAAATTCAATTGACAATACTGTGTTCTATTTGGGAACACAAAATAACTAAATTATCACATTGACGAGCGAATTCCAAAAATTGTAAAAATACACAATCCCATTATTTCAAAAACTAGTCCAGATTCTCTAGCCATTTTTTCCAATTAACAGCTGCACAATTTTATAAATTTTGATGCTGGGGCCATTTCATAAATAAGGAGCTTTAAAAAAAAATTGCAATTTTTGTTCTATTATGCAATTTTTGAATTGGATTTTTTTTAGTATATTAATAAATTAAATACAAAGTAAAGTTTCCCAAAACATTTAACCGATGTTTGTTACTGTTTTAGTTCGAAATAACTTTGAGTAATTAGTTACTATAAATTAAAGTTTGTTTACTTGAAATAAAGTGGACTAAAATGATTCACATTAGATATATAGTGGTAGGGTTTTTATCATCATTATATCTTGATAAAAAAATAATATACATTTATATTTAAAAAAGAGAGCGTACTACAAATGAAATTTAAGAAGTGTTTGGCGTTGAGATATTACATTAACAAATGAAATTTAAAAAAGTGAGCACTACAATTGGTGATATATTATATTAAATAACATCATGATTACATGCGGAACTATTTTGAGTTGAGATAATTTAAGAAGTCAACCAAACGCTTTTAAATAAGAGTTATATATCATGTGGTAACAATTATTCCCTTATCATTTAATTAAACATGACTATGAAAAAGCACTACAAATGAATTTTTTTAAATCACACTAAGTTTCTCTTTATCATTTAATTAATCACACTAATTTTCATTAATTCATCCCTAAAAACCCACAGAAGTTCTACAAGTACCTAAAAACCAAATTAAGTTTTTATGTCTAGATACAGAGACAAAATAATTAATTAACATCCACAACAACTTCATTATTTTTGTTTTCCTCAAGTTTACTTTGCAACATGACCTTAATTAAAAATTGACAAGTGTTCCTGTTATTCAGACATATGAGAAAAAGACCTTCACAAGTGTGGAACGAAATCCTCTTCTCTCCAAAAATCCTGCTCTTCTCTACTATTCTCTCTATCTCTTTCCTCTTTCTCTCTCTATCTTCTTTCTCTCCTATCTCTCCTCCTCTTTTGAAGAGAGATAGAGAGAAAAGTGGAGAGTAGGGATTGAGCATGGATTCACTTTGAGTTTGGAATTCGGATTGTTCTATCAAAATTCGAGTTAATTCGGATTAACTTAAAAAATTATGAATTTGCTTTAAAATTTGTGTTAATTTATAACAAGCGATTCATGATTCAAAGTCAAACTGAACAAAATTTTGAGTTACCTTATGACATCTGAATTCCACAAATAATGTTATTAAAGAATAAGCCGAAATATTGTAAGAACATATATATTATGTAATATTCCGAAATAATACGCTTTTGAGATTTTTAGATATTAATTATTTGGGTACCATTAATTCATTTGTAACATTAACTGGATCAAAAATAACTATAAAAAAATTCTAAATGAGTTACCTCGTAAATTTGTGCTTAAATCACATCCAACAGCAAACATGGATTGCACCCCAATCGGATTGTTTTTAAGATAAATACTTTGAAAAAAGTGTTATATATATTGGAGTAATAATCAATGGCACCATCCCACAGTATACTGAAAATAAATCTGTTGTGATTCTTAGAGAATCACAGGACCCTGCGTATCCGATTCAACTGTTAGTTTTTCTCGAGATGCGTACATGAAAATTTACTTTTCCGATAATGTTTCCGAGATCCGCACACGAAAAAGTTTGAACCGTTAATCTTGGAATTTCAGGATCTTACAATCCCTCTCGGAATCGCAGCAGATTGGGACTCCAATATACTACCTTAAACCTCTATTTATTCTGTTGTTTGAAATGTAAATGTGTTTTTTGCTTATAAAGGAATTCATATAAAACAAGACCAGATGCACATACTCTTCCAACAATCAAAATAGAAATTTTCCTAGAGGTGTAGTGTACACAAAATATCAACTGTTCATAAGTCAATTTTCTGATGCTCATTTCTTTTCCTCCAACAATATCTAAAGGTAGGTAAGCCTAATTCTACTGGTGCCATTAAATGTTAAGCAGTGCAATGCATGGCGTCTGACATGAAACTACGCAGTAATAATTACTTATTAGACCATACATGCATCCCTTGACATGACTACATGCAGTAACAGGGAAAATGATTGTTACAAACTTACAACTGCATGCCACCAAGAGATTGTTACTGCAATTGCGAAAACCTAGTATCCACGGCATATATTTCATTTGCCAGGCATTGGGCAGCACATGCATGCCACCAATGCAATGTGTTGCTCAAGTCAAGGCACTCTAGTAGTCTGGTAACACCTATTTTTGAGGTTGTGTAGTCTCGCAACTTCACATGCGGTGCTTTGTTCTTATTTGGCAGTCGGAAATTTGGGACCATTTTCGGTTCTTCCAACTACAATATTTTTTTTTTGGAAGATATGACCTATCATGAAAATAAGTTTTTGTTTCTCTTTATATATCGAAATCTTTTTATTACCATCAAAACTGTCAAATTTCAGTGCAATAGTACCTGATTGTGTAGAATGAGATCTGAATCGTCCATTTTAATTTAGCACGAATCTCAATTTCAAATAAATTGTCTAAAGTGATTTTGTCTCGGCTGGGAGCATTCTAAAAGGATACTCCCTAATTGAAGTATCCCATAGAAGGCTTATTCAGGATAGATCCGATTAAAATTTAACCTCATATTTGGTCGTGGCTTAAAGGGTGGAATAAGGAATTTAGTTCTCGTTATTTCATTAAATGAGTATTAATTGAGCCGGACTAAGATGACATAAACCGATCTTTAGACTAGCCTAAATAAACCACTTCACATGATGATTTAATTTATTGTACGTCACGGCTTAACTCGAATGATTATAATAATATATAATTAGTATATTATTATTAGTATATAATTATATAATTAATATCTTATATTATTAATATATTAAATAATTATTATAATAATATTATAATAGATTATAGTTATTATTAATATATTAATATTATATAATTAGTATCTTATTATTAATAAATATTATTAATATATAATTATATAATTAATATATTATATTGTTAATATAGTAAATTAAATAATTATTATAATAATATTATAATATATGAGGAGGGATCCACTTACACTATTTTTTGTGACGCCTGATTACATCTTATATATATTTTCAAAGTTTCAAAGTCCAAACAGTTGATCTAAATCGTTCAACATGATTGATATATTAAAATGTGCTTGCAGATCAAATTTTACATTTTTTAAAAAAAAATTTACTATTTATTAAGTATTTTACAAAATCGTTGTTTTCAAACCATTGAATTTTTGTATCCATCTTAATAAATAGTAAAAAAATTAAAATAAATGTAAAATTTGATCTGCAAGCACATTTGAATATATCCATCATGTTGAACGGTTTTGATTTACTGTTTGGACTTTGAAAATATAGGGTGTAACACCACCCAAGTGATGTTCCATTTAAGCTGTCTGATTCACGCGAATATATTTAAAACTACATTAATTTCAAGTGTTCACTAATCTACACCGTACATACGAATCTCGACACGATTCAGACGACTTATATCAGATGTCAGATCGATAGCTAGATTTCGGTTTGATGCTCATTGAAACCCTCCTCTCCCCTTGTTCACATCTCCAGTATGGGATACAAATTCGCTGAACAATTTTTTTTTTAAGTACTGTTAGTTGTTTAATTTCGATTGGTAACTAAAAAAATGCAAGTAAAAAATGGGTTGTTGTGCACAAAATCAGCAATTTGAGCCGACCCGTGTTAGTCTGGCATGATCTGATACGGTCTGTCTGACAAACCCATCGAATCAGATAAATTGCTATCCCGGTTTGGCCCGGCGAATTGACTATTGCTATTTAAGGCGTCTCTATTTTACTCAAGTGTTTTAAAATTCGGTTATATTTGATGAATATACAGTCGTATAATTCTATTCAATGTCCGGCCGAATGGAAAATAACTATTTGGACTGAATGTTGAATCCATGTTTTAAAAAATTAAAAAACATTCAAAATCCAATAAAAGAGTTCTGGATCCGAATCCATAACCCATTAAATGAGCTCCAGACCCACCAGATAGATGTTCTCTTCAAGCGTCTCACTCAGAAATCTTTTATAACCTCTCTATATGCTACCTTATTGTATTTAAGTGTTGTGGGATTAAATATTTAATAAAAAATCTGCATATATAAATTCGAATAAAAATCCACATATTCGGCCGTATGCGGTGGAATACTGCATGAGAACCGAATATTAAAACACTGATTTTACTAAAGAAAATCGCGGAAATTAAAGGTTGATTTGTAAAAAATGCTCAATGGAGAAGCAGCCATGGCTGTCACGGCATGGAAAAGGACGTGGAGGTGGGGACATGGCGCATGCACGTGGCCTTACACCACCTCTGTACCTTCATTTCAACGCCTCCTCTCATAATCTCATCTCTCAGTCTCACACTTTTTTATTCTTAGAAACTTAGAAATATATTGTTCTTTTGTCAGAATTAGAAGATGAATAATGTTCTTTTGATATTATAAATGCACAAAGAAATCAAAACAATGTTCGGAATTCTTGAAGTTTCAGATTTTCCGTGATTAAACTTGGAGACATGTATTCAAGGGTAGATTCAGAATTTTGATCAGGAGGCAAGAAAATAGTAAATCGGATTTAAATAGCTAATTGAGTTTAAACTCATTAGCTAATCGGGTATTAGAAAAAAATAATATTCTGACTTCTAATTTCCAATAGTCTAACTTTTAATTATAATTACCAATCCAAATTCAAAAAATTATTCTATTTTTAATCTCAAATTTAACCCAAATTACATATCAACATTCCAGAGGGGATCAACATAGTCGGGCCCAATATATCTCCACAAAAGTTCAAAATCTAAGGGGGCAGTTACCCTGCCTGTATTGATTTGATTTCTTCTATAACATCAAAAAAATTATCCATATATCTATTTTCCAGAAAATATCTATTATATATTTTAAAAATGAAAAATTCTGCTCATCTCTCTATTATTTGATAGTTGGGACAAGACATGACACATTATTTGCATTTTGGGCATATCAGACTACTTCGCTCATCCCACGAGGGTTGCCTTTTGCACCTCATTTGTACCCCTCTCTCATTTATTGTTTTCTTGTTTACATCACCTCTCTTTAATTCCACCAATTATTATGTACACCTTTTTTTCATGAAAAATGGCAATGTATATATTTTTTTTTCAAGTACTAACAAAATTTTACTGACATCTTGAAGCATGTATTTAGAAGTATTATTTTAACTTATTTGAGAATGGTTGCTTATAAGGCTCTTTAAACTTGCATTAGAACAATATTTCTAAATGCATGCGTAAAAATTTTCATTATTAGTTCATTTGGTGACTTTTTACATTAAGTGTGGATCTGAATTTTATTTCCGTTTTATCTTTTTTTTCAATAAATTGAAAAAAAAAAATCTGACTTTGAATTTTATTTCCACATGCTTGTCTTTCACTCTCCCTCTTTGAATTTTCATTATTAGTTTGATACTAATAATGAAAAAACAGCTATGTACAATTATTAGTTTAAACATATTTAAACATGTTCATAAATTTATTGTAACTTTCATTATATTTTGTCATGCAGCTAAGTATTATTATTTTTACACTTCGAAATAAAAATATATATGAGTATTAAAAAATTTGAATTTTCTAAATATCACTAAAAAATTATTAAATTATAGAAATATTATTATTAGTTTCATTATTTGACAGAAAATTAAAAAAAATTATTTAAAACTTTGAATTTTAAATTTAAAGACAAACTATTTTATTTTTAATTTATGAAAATAGTGAAATATAGATACTTATAGATGACATAGACTATTGATGTCATTATCCACACCATATATGGGCTTATATCTAAAATTAAATCTTATCTCTCCTTTTTCATTGAATATCATTCTCAAATTGAGATTTTCCAATGCTATTCTCACAGTATAACCGTACATGTATTTTAACACGTTTTCTTAACCATCTATGTGCATACTATGGATATGGATTCACCTAGATTAATTGTGTATTTAGGTATCTGTCAAATTTCATCATGCATAATCTCGTCACAACTGGACAATCCCTAATTTTTTATCCAATCAAACAAGATTTTCTTAGACAAAATTAAGATGCCTCCTTAGAGCTAATTTTTAAGTCATGTTTCTCCCTTCATTGAGATGCCTCCTTGAGGTTTACATTCCGGGCATATTTGTGCCTAAGAATAAAACACCTTAATCATGTTGGCTGTGAAGTCAGAGGTGGAATAAATCTGTTACTTTACACTTAAGTAGTTAAACAAGAAGTAAAATAAAATGAGTAAGATAGAGTAAGAGATGAGTTAATCCGGAGTGACTTACTCCATTCTCTAGGTTGATTAAATTACTTCACACTTAATCCACCGGTAGAGTCCACTGTAATAGATAGAGATTCATTTCCTAACATCTTACTCCTTCAAATAGATTAAGTTAAACCATAACTTAAACTACCCAACAACAAGATGTAAAATATGAGAAATAAAATAATATAAGTGATTTAATTTTCATTAATTTTACTTCACAGTCAAACATGGCCTAAGGCTTTTCCTTTTTTTTTTCTTCGAGTATTATTCATTTTTTGTTGTCCATAATTTTCAAACTACTCATTTGTGAAAAATGCTTTCTTGAATTTGGGTTGATGCAGAGAACTTGAATTTGTTGCAAACAAAATAATAACTTAATAAATCCTGTATCCATTCCAAGTCAAGCATGCATTGCTTTCAAAGAACACAAAATCACTGAAAATTCATTTAATTAGTTAAGTTTGATTTAACCACTGATATTTGTCAATGGCACAGTCATTAGCAAAGAGATCCAATGACATATGACGATTAACTCTTGAGAATTCAATGAACAGTGATAAAGACAATATTATCTTTATGGAATGCTGTAGCCGAAATTTTTATTTTTAACATTTTAAATAAATTAATTAATAAAATAACCATCGTTTTTGGTCAATTCTATATTTAACACGGCCGCAGAACACCGGAGCGGACCCATTTGGGGGAGGCCGCAGAATGCTGGAGCGGACCCCCATATGGGGCCGCAGAATGCCGGAGCGGACCCGGGTCCGCAGAATACCGGAGCGGACCCTATTTTTTTTTTTTTTTTTATCTGATTATGAAGTTGATTATGATTTTGTTTTGGAAATTTTTATCAAGTTTGTACTGAAAGTTGTGTGTATTTATGTTTGAAATTGTTGTTCGTCATTTAATCTGAAATTGTTGTTCGTCGTTTGTTTGATCAAAAGAAACATTACAATAGAACAATGAGCCATATAATTAACCGAAAATACGTCTAATTTAGTTTTTTTTTTCCTTTTATTTAATTTAGTTTAGATTTAAATTATATTTCGATTCAATTTAAATTTTAATTTAGATTTATATTTATATTCAATTTTGATTTAATTTTATTTGCATCTAAATTTAGATTTGAATTTTTATTTAATTTAGATTTAGATTTATATTTTAAATTGAACGTTTACAAAATATATTATCAATTTAAAATGTTTATTGTTTTAAAGTAATTGATTTAAGATATTTTTTATTTATATTTTATTTAACCTATTAAAAATAAATGAACGTTTATAAAATATATTATCAATTTAAAATGAAATTTTGACAAAAAAGGGCATAACTTTTGATCCGTCCGTCGGATCGGGCTGAAATTTTGACATGAGCTCCACAGCCCCAAAACCAAGCTAACTTCCTTTCGGGACCGATCCGACCGTCGGATTCGTCAAAAAACTAAGGGAAGAGCCTCAAAACTTGAGTTGAAGTTTCCGATTAAGATTTTCATGTCTATCATTCAAAAAAAAAAAAAAATAGGGTCCGCTCCGGTATTCTGCGGACCCGGGTCCGCTCCGGCATTCTGCGGCCCCATATGGGGGTCCGCTCCGGCATGCTGCGGCCTCCCCCAAATGAGTCCGCTCCGGTGTTCTGCGGCCGTGTTAAATATAGAATTGACCAGAAACGATGGTTATTTTATTAATTAATTTATTTAAAATGTTAAAAATAAAAATTTCGGATGCTGTAGGTTTGAAATCCGGATAAAAAATATTTTATTAGTATTAAATATAGTTGGATTACTTATCTCCAACCTTTATTTAAAAAAAAAAAAAACATTGAGGATGCAACATGCTGCTGCATAAACTTTAAAGGATGTAAAAAATTTCATTAAATGTTATAGCAACTAGCACTGTATCTCTGTATACTGCATTGGCTAAGGTAGGGTATTCTCCAATCTATAATCTGTAGCGTATATCATGCATCCACGTCGACGTCGAAAAAAATTAATTATTATAAAAGATAAATAAATATAAAAAAATTGAAAGAAAATGACCCACTAAATCATATATTAAGTTATTCTGCAAGGATCAAGAAAATCAGGTCTAATTTCTGCAACATTGTTTCAATATTCGGTTCTCATGCGGTATTTGGAAGGCCACCGCATATCATATATATGGTATGCGGCCGAATATGCGGATTCTTATTCGAATTTATATATGTAGATTTTTTGTTAAATATTTAATCTCACGGTACTTAAATACAATAAGGCAGTATGTGGAGAGCTTATAAAAGACTTCTGAGTGGGACGCTTGAAGAGAACACCTACTTGACGGGCCTGTAACTCATTTAATGGGTTATGGATTCGAGTCCGGAACTCTTTTAATGAGTTTTAAACATTTTTTAATTTTTGTAAAGCATGGATTCAGTATTCGGTCCGAATAGTTATTTTTATTCAATCAGACACTGAATAGAAATATACGGCCGTATATTCATTGAACATAACCGAATTTTAAAACACTGTTATGCACCGTGATATGATTGGCAAAGAACAAGGGGGATGGATAGAAGGAGAGTAGAAAAATATAAAGACTTCTCATGAAGTGATTGATGTTAAATATATAAATAAGTTAAAAGGTATTAGGGAAACCGACGATGGATGTGTATCTCCTATGTCAATAATTGGTGTCTTTTAAAATTCAAATTAAATGCCGACAAATAACTTATTTATATAGTAACTCAGGTCAGCAGGTGCCATGCTATTTTAAATTAATTCACAGAAGTTTTGAATTTAAATTTTAATAGACACAAATGTGATGATGAATTTGTGCCGAAATTTTTATTAATATACACAAAAAATATTAAATTTCAAAATCTACATCCAAACCGCAAAAATTTTCTGCGGTAATTCAGCTTAGAAGTGACTTTTCAACCGGATTCAATAACTCAGATTCAAAATATTTTTATTTTTTTTTCCAACAACACACAAAGAAATTTTTAATTTTTTTTACAACCGCAAAAAATTCGACCTGAAAAATGTTGATCTGGATTATTTATCGCAGTCTTTCTAATAAATCAAATTATATAGTATTTCATCTAGTTTTTAAGAAATATATAAAATATTTCTAATATTCTAATATTTCAATACAAAAAATAAATAAATTATTAACATTTTTGTTTAATTACAAAAATAAAAAAATTTAAAACCGTGAACTTAATTTCCAGTTTCATTTATTTTGAGATCTAAACCGCAATTTTAATTTCCAGTTCTACGAAATCGTGATTTGTTTTGCGGTTTTGAAAGGGCTAAAACTATAAATTAAATTTGCAGTTTTGGAGTCTAAAACTTGAATTAAAACTGATATTTGAATATTTTTGGAAATCTTGTCAAACATGATGTAAAATTTCAATAATTAAATCCAAGAAACGATAAAAGGTCGATATACTAAAGTCACAAAAATAATTTTTGGAGGTAAGTTGTATTAAATATTTTGTAAAGAATCAGAAAGATTTTTATGCAAATCTATATATTATGTTACTAAGGATTGAAATATTAAGATTTTTCTTTTTTACCGATAAAATATTTAATATATTGTTAATTAAAAAATTCCGTAAGTAGTAAGTACACTGAATTAATGCTCAGGCAAGACAGAGGGTACCTATCCTCTCAACAAAGAAAAAATAGAAAAAAATATTTCGTATGCTCCATTGATTTATGCGACTAGTCCAATCACAATGATATTTCACTTTTGAGGTATTCATTTGCTAGCTGTACTTGGTAGTATTCTTTAATCATTCCTACGTATTAGCCCTCATAGGCGTTTGTCCCGCACAAATATCCTCTCCATTACTTACTGTAAAAGATTCCCTTCACTTTACGGTTTGAGATTAACTCTCAGACGCTTTGAGATTCGGGCTAGCGCAGGGGCAGTATTATTGGGCTTTGAGTTTCGTGCCAAGTTAAAAAGAACCGTCCAGATTCAGTAATTGTAAAAGATTCCCTATTACGGTACTGGGAGGAGGTGAATTCGTTTGCCTCCCCTCAATGAATTCGGATTTTTTTATAAATCATAAATAGAAAAAAGAAAATTAACAAATTAATTTGGTGGTTTCATTTTTTTATAAAAAAAATAGAAGTATCGAATTCTTATCTCGGCTTGGACTATTTTTTTTTGTGCCGAATTAGGATCTCGGTCCCATGAATTTTACAAGGTGTTAGGCAAAATGCCACAGAAAATCAAAATTTCTCTTTTGTGCCGAGTGATATACTATTCTGCCATTCTGATCCTATTTCATTCCATTTTTTTCTTGTGCCGAAATAATATTTCAGCCCACTAGATAATAACTAATTAGATTATTTTTAACCAATAAAAAGAATAAAACCCTTTGTGCCAAATTGGGAATTCGGTACAGAAGAGGAAATCATTAAAAATTTGTTGGGCCGAGTACTCAATTCGGCACAAGAAAAAAGAAAGCATAATTTCAGCAATTCCACTCAATCTTCGAACTGAAAGGGCTGAAATTAAAAAAAAAACCTTTGTGCCGAATTGGCAACTCGAGACGGAGAGGGAAATTGTGAAAAAAAAGGTTGAGCCGAGTCCCCATCTCGGCATGGTCATAAAAAAAAGGTGGCCCGAGTCCTCATCTCGGCACAGTAAAAAAAAAGTTATTAAAACATCATGGGACCGAGATAACATTTCGGCACACACAAAAAAAAAATGGTCTAGCCGAATGTCCATCTCAGTACTTGTAATTTTTGTAAAAACTAAAATCATCAAGTTAGTTTGTTAATTTTCTTTTTTCTATTTATGATAAAAAGAATCCCAATGAATTCCTATCCTCTGTTCTTCCTCAGCTTTGAAATTAGTACAAACACACACCTCAAAAATCTCATTATGAAATAACACCTCCAAAATCTTATTATGAAACAAAAAAACAGAGGTTAAGATGTGATGTATAACGCAGATTGATTCTGACTATAAATTTATATCTTCATTTTAAAGCTCCAATATTTAATCCGAACTACTTAATGTGATTTTCATATAAAACTTTATTTGAAGATCAAATTTTATATTTTTTTTATTTTTGAGATATTTTTTTCGATAGGTAAAAATTACTTATGTAAATATTCTTGATCATTCGAAAATAATAGGAAAATGAAATTTGTAAAGTTTGATCTCCTGGTAAATTTTCATGTAGAGAGCATGTTGAATGGTTCATATAAATTCATAATACAAATAAAGGAATTTATAAAGGGGAATTTATATGAACCATTCATAATACTAATATGATACGGACTCAAAAAGTGGCCCATATAATGGCTCTTTTTTTGATCGGATACAAAATATAGGCCCATTTATCCATAAAATATAGGCCCATTTATCAATAAAATAGAGGAACCTCTGCATTCCACTTATACAACTGCGATTCCCTATGTTTCAAATCAAATCATTCATCCGAGTATTCTTGATCAAGTCAGATGCGATGAATTGGGCCTCGTTTCAAATTATAGTTTTCTTCAGATAAATTATATGCATATAATTTATTGTGAAACTCAATTATTAAGAAAAAGTACAGAATCGTATAGAACCAATTACTATGACATATTTAATATATATTTTTTATTAAATTTAATTCCTTTTTAATAAATTTCTGCCCCGAAAAACATTGTCGTTTCTTTTCTCTTCCAACAATCTTAAACACAGAAAGCATGTTTCTCAAATCATCGGAATTTTCTATCACCTAAGGTACCTTAAATTTTATTTTTGAATCCGGACCGTCCGATCAATTTTGACAGAATTGTAAAGCGGCCACGTATATCTCAGTCCGAATTGGTCCGATTTTGATCAGATAGTTCAGATCCGAACTTAAAATTTGAGTTGCTTCGCGGGATCCGGACTCCGCCACCTAGCCCTTGTTGTCTAGTTTTCCACAGACTTTCTCTAAGAGCATCTACAACGGTGATTTCTTTTAAATTGCTAATCTGATGTGTTAATTGCTAATATAATTGCTGGAATGTACCACAGTTTTGATATTAGCAAGTTTGCTTTAAAAATAACTCTTAAATAAGCAACTCTAATTAAATTTTTGAGATAGAGTGATTTAGAAATTATGAATCTCTTTAATTGCTAAACTCAGTGACGTGGCCCAAATTAATTGCTAAACGTTTGCTGGAATGAAGATGCTCTAATTCAAGTTGCAAGTTGCTCATCCTGCTCCGACAAATCTAACAGCAAGCTCTATTTCATTCTTCACCTATGATCCTACAAAATTGAACTTACTCTTGTCCAGCTCATCTCTGCAATTCCTTTGGATTCGTCTAATTCCTTCCTTCACTACAGCAAACCGTTCCTTCAGCGGCCGGTATCAGCGACCGTGGAAAACGCCGGTCGCTGATTACCCAAAATAACAAAAAAAAAGAAATTAAATTTTTTCGGCGACGAAACAGTCAGCGACCGGCGCCAACAGCATTCAGCGACCGCTTTGGCCCGGTCGCTGAAGATCCCGGTAAAAATGTCGCGCGAATCCTTCTCTTCGATTTTTCACTCGCGCGTTTTAGGTTAGATAAAAAAAAAAAAAAGCGACTGTGACCACTGTGACCCGAACTCCGCCGCCTATTACTCGCTGAAGGCCACTGTGACCCGAACTCCGCCGCCTCTGTGACCCCCGACCGACCCCGCCCCCGACCCCCCGACCCTGAACCCCGACTGATTCCGAACGCCGACTCCGACGTCGCTGAGAAGACGCCGATCTGTGGCCGACTCCGACCCCGAACACCGACTTCTTCGTAAGCTGTTCTATTTGCCTCAGTTCTATCTTGTTTTTGAATCAACAACTTTGTTCGCAAATCTGTGATGAACTGTAAGATTATGGATTTAAAGTGAGATTAGAGCGAAGGAGAGGCTGTAGCGATATTGATTGGAGTATTAGAGATTTTAGAAGAGAATATCAGTAAAATTAGTAGTAGCCTACCCCATTAATCTTTGTTTGTTGTTTAATTTCTCTTTGAGGCTCCTAACACTGAGCTCGGTTGAGGTTTAGACACTAAAATATAGATAACACACGGTAAAAGTGTACTGAAAATCAGTATCACATTGTACCAGTACTATGCCCATATCACATTCCATTAATAAATTGATTGACTCTAAAAATGATTTGTATTTCAGGTTTTAAGTGCATATTTTGTGATTCTACCACTGAGGGGTGAAGGCGCTATATCACTTGGGCTTAGTAATCTGCCCAATTTCAACATTGATAGCAGCCCAATTTCAACATTGATAGCTTGTTTGTCGGCTCTCTTGTTCTAACCTTGATAGCAGCCCCAATCTCAACATTGATCTTTTCTCTACCTAATTTGTCCAAATCAAAGGTGAGCTGTGATAAAAGGCCCTTAACTTATTTCAATGTCTCTATTAAGTATTTTTAAATGTATAGAATGCTTGGTAATCTGCCCAGCTTGTTTGTCTCTATTAGGTTTAGAAAGTATTAATTTTCTATCTACTATGTATCAGTTGCTAATTGTACTACTCAGCACATGCAACTGCAGTACTATACTAAATTTTAACTATTTAGTATAGATGCTAATTGTTCTTGTTCAAGTGTCGTTGGTTCGACACACATAGGGGGTTGCGGGTAGATAAGGAGCATGGATTAGTGGAGATAAATCATACAAGGCTTCTTCAGAAGGACGAGAATTTTGTGTTTCCGTGCCAAACAATGCAAGTATATTACCTGCCTTATGCGTCATCGAAGCGAGAGAGACAAGAATGGTGGGTTACTATCAAGACAAAAGGGAAAAGAAAACCACTTATTTTGTTCGATGAAGCTACGTCTGTGGAAAACACTCCACATTTGACCGAGTTCTTTCAGGAAGATGGTCCGCCAACTGAGTTTGTAGTGCGTGCTGCAGATGAATTGAATGACCCAAGTCTCTTCGTTGATGGGGATGTTACTGAGATTGTAACAGAACAAGAATTACAAGGCAGTAATCAAGAAAATAGTAGCAAGAAAAGGAAAAAGAAAAGAAAACACCAATTGGAACATTAGGTTAATATCATTCGTATTGCTTGTTTTTTATCATCTGTTAATTGACGTTTAGGTTAATGTCTTTATATTTACTTGGTTTGCAAATGTTCGCTTGAAAATAACTTATTGATTTTATCATCTCAACTCTAGATATGGCACCGAGAAGAAAGGACAAAGGAAAGGCACCGGCGAGCGACGAGGAGGAGTCGAGTCAGAGGAATGTTCGCGGTGCAAATGCATATATTTCGCCACCTCCAGATCCAAGTGTGCGACCAGTGCTTCGGTTAGGGGGTCACAGGTAATATTCTTTTTTTGTGTATGTTGTAATTATACATTAATTGCAGTGATTGTAATAATTAATTTCTATTATGCAGGACTTTTGATGCAGGGCACCCAGAGCTGACGAAGCAGGTCGCAAAAATTATATCGCAGCTAGTACGCACAGCATATCCTGGACCGTACACCAGATACACGAATTTCTCTGATGATAAGAAAGTTATCCACGCAGACTTTTTGGTAAGTAAAATTTTCTGAAACAAAAGCTCTAATAATTACTTGTTTCCTTTTTTTAAGCTAACAAACCGAGTTATGCATTGCAGAAGCACTACCAGTTTCCACCGGAGGTAGCTGACAGTATTGCATGGGATGTATTCCGCAGAATAGCTGACAAACGCCTACAGGATATGCTTAACAAGGCCAGGGAGGCAGCCACCAAGTCCTATGGAGAGTCAATACTCGAGTGGAAGGAGCGTGGGGCTGCTCCTCGACCACATGACTCCTGGATCAAGCCGGAGTTCTGGCCCGGACTCGTCGATCATTGGTGTAGTGATGCTTTTGCCCGTCGGAGCCAGCGGAATGCTTTAAATAGGGCCAATGCTGAAGGGTCAGGGGCCACAATGGGTTCTGTGAACATGCTTGTTCACAAACAACGCTTCGTAAGATTATCTTCATTAAATTAATCTATTTTCATTCCAATTGAATCTAATCGAACTAACCTTAATAATTTTTTTTTAAATGAAATTGTCTTTCAAATTCTTAACAGGAGCAAGAAAAAGGGCGCGAACCTAGATGGTCCGATGAGCTGTTCCATCCTACCCATACGAAGAAGAAGACGGGAGAATATATTACCGGCAAGGCAAAAGAAGCACAGGTAATAATACTTTCGAATCGTTTTAAAAAATATCATGGTTCCTGTTGTATAACATTTTTGTTATATTTTACAAAATTTGCAGGAAAAATATGAGAGTGCTATGGTGCAGAAGTATGGAGAGGATAGAAACACATGGCCCGCATACGACGACGACGTCTGGTACTCTACAGGAATATCTGATCAGAATGCCCACGGCGATAACTATGGTCTCGGTGCTTTAGGTAAAATAAAAAGTCACTTTAATTTTAAATTTATTTTTAGTTGTGTAAGATAATACTAATTGTCTTATTTTTAATGTTTCAGGCAAGACGAGACGCATGTTTCGCTCTAGTGGGTCGAGCAGTCAGTCGCATTCTTCACAGTCATATTCTTCTATGCCGCCGGCTCCGCAGCTCACAGAAGAGCATATCAATATGATATCTACTCGGGTACTTGATAGGATGGAGGATCGGTTACTTGATAGGATGGAGGATCGGTTTATGTCCAGGGTCACCGAGCTTTTCAGAGCTTCTCAGGTACGAAATTCGATATTTCAGTCCAACTTCAATTGTGAACCCTGAATCTTAAATTCTAATTATCTAAACTATTGTTTTAACAATCTCACAGGGAGGTTCGGTCTCGCAGCATGCCTCGAGGCCCGCTCCTCAAGATGACGAGGATGATGATGAGGATGATGATGTTGGTGGTGATGGTACTACTTAGGTTTAGATGTTTATGGTACTACTTAGGTTGTTTATGGTGACGGATTTTGATAGATGTTTATGGTACTTGACATTTCGACATTTATATATGTTTGTATTACTTGACATTACGATTATTATGTTTGATTAACTTTGTTGTATGTTTATGTTTATTTGTATTACTTGATATTACGATATCTATGTTTATGTTGTATGTTGGTACGTGTCGTATCAAATATTAAATGGTGTAAATTTAAATAATATAATAAAATATAAAAAACTTGACAGAAGAGTATCAGCGACCAAATTTCAGTATCAGCGACCGTAATTATTTGTCTCTGATAATTTATGTATCTGCGAGTTTCGACTATCAGCGGCCGTTTTTTAGTATCAGTGACCGTGAACTTTGGTCGCAGAAAGTTTTTGCTGACGTCAGAAAAAAGCGACAGTGACCAAAAAATATTGGTCGCAAAAACATTATCAGCGACCGGTGACGTATTATCAGCGACTGGTGACGTCATCAGAAGAGTATCAGCGACCAGGATTACAGCGACCGGAATTTCAGCGACCAAATTGGACTTTCAGCGACAATATTTGGTATCAGCGACCGGCGCCTATATTATCAGCGACCGATTTTCCGGTCGCTGATACTCCTTTTTGCTGTAGTGCTTGTTCAACAACGATTTTTCCCCTAATCAAATGAGTTAAGGTTTTCAATTGTACTTATTTTCAGTTGGAATAAGGAATGAGGGGAATAGAGAGGAAAAGGTAAAGACAAAACTCCAACCAGATTTGGCCGGAGGGAGAGGCATTGGAGTCTCTATCCCCCCAGGTGAGGCTATTACACGAGAAATTAACGGTCCAGATTAGTCTCAGCCGGGCCATACTTAATTCGGTGTCTAAAGAAACTATAGAAAGTTTGTTTTGAGATTCGTGCCAAGTTAAAAAAACGGTTCGAATTTTCTTTTGTAAATTTTTTTTCTTATCTATACAAATTGTTGAAACAGTGTCTCCAACCTTCAAACAAAAAATGTCATGGCGAATAAAAAGTATAATTAAAACTACTACTGGCCTACAACACCAAGTTACTCGCTATATAAATAAGACTTCATTGACTGCATATGTAACATAGACAAGTTCCTAATTGAGTTGTTGTAATGCAAAAGCAACGAACCAAAAAGAGAAAAAATTGCAATGGAGAGAGGAGAAAAGTTAGAAAGAGAGAGATGATGTTTTTCATTTTGCTTTTGCTCTAACAAAAAAATAGAAAGAACTCTATTTCTTATAGTTTTAGTGCAACTTGTTGGATCCTTTGAAAACATAGAAATGAAGTATGTTTTTAAAATACTCCAATCAAATCAGCAAGATTTCTAATATGCTTAATAATTTCTTTAGTTTTATACTGGACATGTCACACTAAAAACAACAAAAAAGTCCAAGAAGAAGCTCAGGAATGGACCCTGAAGAAGATATCATGAATGCCACCCCTCTCAGAATCATTCTTCCAGAAGAAGATGAGATCTAGAGTATCTCTTTCCAGCTCATAGAGGAGTCTTCAACTGAGAGCAACTGAAGGAGGAAGACTAGAGCATGCGTTTTGTGATCACTCACTATCATTTCTTTTCAGTCATATTCATTTGTTTATCTAAAAACATATCCAGTTAGTGCTATTTGGGTTTATTTATGTTTTGTGGTTACATGTGTTAGCCTTTATGTAGATACAGGTGATGTGTTTTGAGGTATGTCTAGATACTTAGGTTTTAAAAATGGGAGCAGGGAGAAACAATTTAAATCTCCAATGGATTATGACATCCGCTGTGTTACAAACATTATGTTTCTTTTTTAATGAAACTGAACCTAGACCTTTTTAACCAAAAAAAAGAAAGAGAGATATGATGTGGTAATGCAGAAAGATAATTACATGATAGCAAAAGAGAATGCGTGAAAGCAAGAACAAAAGACTTTCTAATTGACTGAAATTATTTTATCTGCAAGGATAAATAAAGTGCTTAATTACTTAGTGTCGGTATGGTTTGCGGATATTTTTGTAAGTAATAGTAATATTTTTAAAAATTTCTATTGGATTATATATCTTCAACAATAGTTATTTTTTTTTTTCGCAGATAAAATAGATTGTTGTTGATATTTGTAACATTTCTTAAATAAGGAAAAAAAATCATTTCAATTGAATGGTCTAGAATTTTTGAAAGTAAAATTATATTTGCGGTCCATATAATGGACTATTTATGTGCATCTTAAAAATGTTTTATACTTGACATATAATTTCTTTTATATTTAACTTCAAGTTTTATACCTTGCACGTAATGTGTTTATCATTATTTTTAAATTAATGATTATTAGAATGTTTTGAGTTAAAACTTTCTCAAATAAGCAAAATACAACTTTCAGAATTTACATATATATATATATATATATATATCTGATATTTAAATCCAATAAATTTTATCGTCTCTTATAAATATATCTGATATGCAGGTAAATGGTGCATTTTTTTATTCTCTTTTTAGAACCAATAGTTGTCTTTCATTATTTTTCTTTCACCAATGGAGATGCTCTAAGTCCAAATGAAAAGATGTGGATCCAAATAAATTTCATTTTGCCCAGGTATTCATTTTTACAAATTACAGATCTCGATGTAAATCATTAAACAACAACAATTTTATTGAAGATTTAATAAGATCGGACCGTTAATATCAATTTGCTCATATTCATTTATTTTTATTGAAGATTGGTAAGTGTTTATTATTTTTTTGTTTTAGTTGAGCTTTGCTGAGTATGAGAAATAGATTGAGTAGCTGGTTACGGCTTATGCTGGTCCTTGATTTTGGGTATCAATATTCTTTTGTAATTAGATAGTAGGCTCCTAGGGGTAAATTGGGCATTATTTGTATTTGTAAGAACTTATTTCACTGTTAATATCCTTACCCACTATTTTAGCTAAAAATTATTATTACATTCTTCCTTTGGAGGTTTCTAACCAGATCAAATATATTAATCAGTTAAGTAAAACTGAGGAAGTAGTAACACATTTCTGTTCTTTATTCGTTGCCAACTTATGACAAATAAATAATAATTCATGATATAATTAAGAAAGTTTAAAAAGGTGGCATTACATTTGGAAGAAGAAATAATGATCGAGGGGATGTGTCTTTACCTCTTTCTATATATTAAAATTACAAATATGGTTGTTAATATGGTTGTTATTTTCTGTATGGGAACTGGAGAAAAATAAATGTTGGATAAGGTCCATATCTCTTAAAAAATGGGTTGGGCTAACTTCTTTATTTTTGGACTGGTATACTTCCTTGGGCTTTCTATATTTGAATTTGCGGCAAGGTAATGGGGCTGTGGGGTTACTTGTTATGGCCCGTTAAATAACTCAGCGGGCCGGTCCAGACCCGCTGGATAAAGTGGATCAGTTTACAGGCTATTTTGACTTGACCCACTGGATTATTTAGTGGCCGGGTGTATTTGAAATTCTTGCAAAAATTAGCGTTGCCTACTTAAACAGGCCACCAGGCACCATTTATCAAAGTAGAAATTTGAAAGCGCACATGTAGGATACTGAACTAGTGTCATTAATCCATTGTCAATATAAATTTTTGACTAATTGATTATAGTTTGTAGCCAATTAATTTGTAACAAAAAATCTCAAATTACAAATCATATCATGGGCGGAGCCAAAATGTTCAAGGATGTGGCAAAACTTAGAGGCATAGATTTATAATTATTTTGAATATGAAGTAATTTTATAATATTTCTAAGATAAATATATAAATAGAAGCATATTTTAAGGAAAATTCTAGTATGAGACATAATTCTATAACTTTTTGTATCTTTAGTATATTATTATTTTTCTGAAAAAGTGTGTGTGTGTGTGTGTGTGTATATAAATAAAAAATAGTCACGTCACAATATTATGTTTAATAGTTTATGTAACCAGATCAAATATATAAATATGAAGTAAATGTTTAATAGTCACGTCACAATAGGCATAGATTTAAAATTATTTTGAATATGAAGTAATTTTATAATATTTTTAAGATAAATATATAAATAGTAGCACAGCTGGCGTACAACAGAGAGAAATTCCTGTATTATTATAATTTATACAGGACAGTGCTACGGTGCTATGCATATATAAGGGCCCTCCGTGCTACGGCTCACTTTTTGAGTTTTCAAAATTCTAACGGTCGATCCGAACCGTTCAACATGATTTCTATATCAATATGTACTTGCAAACCAAATTTTACATTTTTTAGAATTTTTTTACTATTTATTAAGCCACTTTGAAAAAACACTAATTTGTACACAACAGTAAACTTTTCTGAACCATTGTATCAGCGATTTTCAAAGTGGCTTAATAAATAGTAAAAAATTCTAAAAAATGTAAAATTGGTTTGCAAGTACATATTGATATGGAGATCATGTTGAACGGTTCGGATCGACCGTTAAAATTTTAAAAACTCAAAAAGTGAGCCGTAGCACAGAGAGGCCCTTATATATGCATAGCATATTAGCCAGATTCATTTATACCCAAAAAGGCACAACAACAACAAGGCAACAATCGTTCTCTCTCCTATCCAAACTTTCATTAATTTTTTCGATTTTCGCTTGATTTTCCATCAGGATTTTCTGCGACAAGAACTTCGTAGTCTTTCAGCGTAGCTAACAAATATTTTTCAAGTGTGTATACTGTATAGGAAAACAATGATCTTATTAATATTGAATATATTACGCAATCGTCTTCTTAATCTGTTAGCTATTTTGTGTTAGACCCTTTAAATATTAAGATTTTATATATTAAATGAAATTTATTTAACCTGGAAATGAATAAAATTATGTTTATGATTATTTGATAATGGTTAAAATGGTTTAAAAATTGACTTATGTCAACATTAATTTATTTGTCGGTTTATTAAATTGGGCTTATGAAAAATAGATATCGGTATAAATACACTACTACAATTATAAATTTGTTGATTCCAAAATAAAAAAAAAACTTATTTGAGTTCTTCATTCTTCCAATGTAGATGTTGTAGACACAAAAATCAGCAAAAAAAAAAAAATTGTATATGTATTTACGAAATAAGAAAAATATGATTTCTTATTTTTAATATTCATTGACATCCTATATATAATATTTTATTATTGATAGTGAAAAATAGTGATGCTCAATTTTGATCAAATATTAGAGGAAAAAAAAATTGGAAAAGAATTTTTTTTTTATTTTCAAATTTTACAATAGAAAAAGTATATTACCGACCGGATTGATCGGGTGATTTGAAAAAGCGAATCACATTATGTTTAGCCCAAAAAATATCTATAGTATATATGAAACTTTCTTTTTAAGTATTAAAGTACATATTTTAAATTTTCAACTTGAATATTAAGGATCCGAATCTGCTGAAATCCGAGACAAGTTACTGTTCACCTAGAAATCCTTGCAATTCAAATCTAGCCGAACTGTTCCGAGATCCGTACAAGAAAAAACTAGCTGTTTCGAGATGTGTTTTCGAAAAAAATTCGATGGCTGGATTCGGATTGCATGGATTTCAGGGGTTTTGTTCATTGCTTTCGGAATTTCAGCTGATTTATTTCTGAATATTATGGCCACGTAATGATCCATTAACCTTTGCTGAAACATTTGTTGATATATTTTTTTTATGCGTTGATGTTGTTCAAAATTGGCCTATATTTAAGTTGTAAAAAATATATTTATAAAATGATTAGATAAATAGGATGGAATGCAAGAGGAGACTTTAGCCTATTAGAAATTTAGAATAAGAGCAATAGTTTTAGAAGTGCAACTCCACTTTTCTCTCTTCTTGTTTTTATATTTTAATTTGCTTTTGTTTTTTCTGATTTTTTTTTTGTTGATGTTCATCAGTTTTTTCAGCATTATTAATGTAGTATATAAGTAACACGAAGCAAAAAGTATCTGACTAGAGGAATTGGGATCTGCTGCGATCCGAAGTTTGGGTACATTAATTCTGAAATCTCTGCTTTTTCAAATCCAGCTGTCCAACTTTTTATGTTCACGCATCTCAAAACAACTAGTTTTTCTGTGCACGCATCTCAAAACAATTCGACAACTGGAGTTAAAAAAGTAGAAATTTCAGAGTACTGTTCACATGTGAAAGATCGCAACAGATTCTCTTCCCTTACTAGAGACCATGAGTTTCCTTTTAAAATTTCACAGGAGTGGGCCCCTCATTGATGGACCATTAAAATCATGACACCATGTTTGATGGCTCAAATTATTTGAATGTTCAAATTAGCCAGGATTTTTTTTAAAAACCATAATTAAAATAATTAAATTTAAATAAACGACATGATTGCCCCGAGATTTACAAAAACCATCAATACCGAGATGCCAATTCGGTTCGAACGAATTTTTTTACTCCGGACCGAATAGGCATTTCGGTCCCCTCTTTTTAACAACAAATCAAGAAATTTTATGTGGCCGATCGTGTGGTCCCCTCTGGACCGAAATGGCATTTCGGTCCAGAGGATTTTTCGGCCGGACCGAGTTGCCATCTCGGTCCAGACCATTTTCTGTCCAATAAATCCTCTCTCCTCTCTGTTCTCTGTATCATTTTTTGTCTACATTATTTTTTTGCGAAACAGAGACAGAGAGCTTCTTCTTTCCGAGACCTTCGTGCCTCTCTATTGTGCATAGTTTCAGTTTTCCAAATTACAGATCAGCTCCTGCATTGTGCCTCTAGCGTTCGTCTGAATATTGTAGTAAGTTTTTTTTTTTCAATTATGATCATATTTTTTGCTGTAAAATTAAAAATTATCGAAGGTTAATCGTGAAAATTTTTGTTCAGGAAATGTCTCAAGTATTAATAAATGTGTACCACAGACGCGAAATTACAGACGCACCGACCTGTACATTTCCTGTTACTAACTCAACTAGTCTTGATGAGCTAAGAAGACAGATATATGTTGGCATTCGTTTGCTCCCTAGCCGGTTCGATCTGACAATCAGCGCACGTTTGAACACGGCACCACCTGACTCAGCAGAAAATACCAGTTGTTCAACATTGACCGCGAAACGATATGGCATATGGTGCTTGAGAATGCCACTCCGGTACTGAATTTTAAACTTCTTGAATTAGTGGTTGAGTCAGTACCAGTTGTTAGTCAGACCAATTATGACCCATACCCGGATAGTATACCTGGAACTAGCAGAGACATACCGGTGACTGATTCACCGGCACATTGTGATGAAACCCCCGAAATACCCCCGGTTGATTTGCAGAATTATTTTGACCACCTGAATAATGATACTGACTCAGAAACAAGCTTTGACCCTGATGACCCGGTTGTCGGGGAAGAGGAAATGGCCGAAATTGAGGATCAGATTATGATGGAAGAAGTAAGGAATGAGTGGCAATCGTCTATTCCTTTTATTAATCGGGGATTGCAGCATCCTTGTTCGGCATTTCATGACGATGTGCCAATGCCGTACAAGGATGAAGCATTTTTTGGTCATCCACCCAGAATCGACGGTCCATTTTCAGTGGGACAGGTATTTGAATCCAAAGGTGATCTTAAATCGAAGTTGAATGGATATACCATGGATAATAACTTAGAAATACAACAAACCCAGACCAATCGTAACAGATATGTGGTTGTATGTACAGTGGAGGGGTGTCCTTGGAGGGTATACGCAAAAACCACTGAGACGGGCAATTGGACAATTGCAACAAACCCATACAAGCACAATTGTTACAGTACTGCATGTACAGCAGACAGTCGTCAGATGACTGCCAGGATGATTGCATATATAATCAAACGGGTCTCAAGGAGGACCTGGAGATGTCAATAAAAGCATGTCGAATTGCAGTTAGACAGGAGTACAAAACGGTTGAGCCTTCATACAGCAAGATTTGGAGAGGGAGGGAGTTGGCTATTGCCGATTTATTTGGTTCTTGGGAAAAAGCTTACGAACTGCTACCTTCTATGCTCGGTGCAATCCAGAGGTCTAACCCAGGTACAAGATACAGAATTGATCACAAACCATCTAGAACGTTGGGCGAACATATTTTCATCCGTGTGGCATGGGCTTTCGGTCCATGCATTCAATCCTGGCCATATCTCCGACCAGTTATAAGTGTAGATGCAGGACACCTATCCGGCAGGTACAAAGGAAAACTATTCATGGCATGCACTTATGATGCAGAACAACAATTACTGCCAATAGCATTCGGAATTGCGGAAGATGAGACTTCAGATAATTGGGGCTGGTTTATGCAATTTGTACGCGAAGATGTTGTCGGTCCCGGTCGGATATGTGTTATATCAGACCAGCATGCTGCAATCCGTTCAGTGTTTGATCGACCTGATTTAGGGTGGTGTGAGGAGAGGGGTGAAGCAGTTCATCGATTGTGTGCTCATCATATTGCGGCGAATGTGTACAAGTTATGCAAGGACAAAGTAATTGAACAAATTTTCACTGTGTTTGTGGGTAAGATGAAACCTTGGAGGTTTGATGAGGGTATGGAAATGATAGAAGGTAGGAGCATTACTACTCACCAGTACATCATGTGGTGTGGTAAAAGGTTACAAAATCTCGAAGAAGAGCCTCTGCAACTCTATAAATGGGCACAATGTCATGGCGGAGGCCCAAATAGGTGGGGTATTATGACTACGAACGGATCAGAATCATTGAACAATGTTTTCCGAGTGGCTCGTCAACTGCCTGTAATGGCAATAGTTGATCGCACATTCTATAAAGTTGTGGATTGGTATGTCAGAAGAGGTGCGGTTGCTCGAAATTGGCTTCAAAATGGAATGAGATTATCAGGAAAAATCATGTCAGCGTTAGAACATCAGATTGCCAAAGCAAAGGAGCACCGAGTGATACCAATGGGTGGTGAATTTCTCATCTACGAGGTCGTCGATCATGATGGAACCCAAAGAACGGTATGTCCGATATTTACTTAAATTTAGTATAACTTTCTCAATTTGTAATATTTAAATAACATGATTTATTGATTGTAGGGGGTGAAGGGAGACATGAAGTACGAAGTTAGATTTCCAGAAGGAGAGTAGGGAATGCCTGTTTGTGACTGCCAAAAACCACAATTTACTGGCATTCCCTGCAACCACGTCTTGGCGGTGTGCTGTAAGAGACATCTAGATCCGATGAGATATGTAAGTCACTATTATAGTGTTGAAAATTATGTCAACACATGGAGAGGTGAGTTTCACAGCTTCGGCACTGCCTCCAATTGGATATATGATTTGGGAGCAGGGAAAATCAAGCCGGACCCAAATAAAATTAACAAGGGTAGGAGGAAGCACAAGCAAATTCCTAATGCTATGGATGTTATGGAAGCTCGATGTAGGTCACGTAGTGGAGTACAACGTCCAGAGGGATCCAGTAGAAGAAGACTGTCAGGTTGGAAATCGTAATTGTGAATTAGTACATATTTTTAATTAAATTAAGATTTTACACACTTAATTATATTTATGTCCGCATTGTACAGGGGCAACTGTTGAAAGACGGAGAAGCGTATCTGGCATCCGGCCAGAAGCATATGCATCTGCTCCACAAGAAAGACGGAGAAGCGTATCTGGCACCCGGCCAGAGGCATCTGCATCTGCTAGGTATACAGAGGCATCTGCTCCACAAGAAAGACAGAGAAGCGTATCTGGCACCCGGCCAGAGGCATCTGCATCTGCTTCTAATGTACAAACAACTGGTAGTTAAGCAGGACCATCTGGTAGCCGACCATCTGTTAGTCGGACGGCTAGTCGTCTGATGAACAAATTATTGAGACGTAAGGAACGATGAATATTGTGTAATGGAAGACCATGTTTTATATAAGACTATGTTTGTTTTAAATGGAAGACCATTTCTGAATTTTATACGAATTTTTGTTTTTTTGTTTTTCTGATTTCTGACCTCCGTCGACAAATCGTCAAAACTGTAGCAAACCGTAATATTTCTGTATGTACAAGTTATATTATCTGAAAACTAGACTTCGACGCCTTTCTTTCCATATAAAGAACCCAAAATTCCATGTAGCCCTTTAATCGTAATTGAATTTTCAATCCGGTCGAATTTCTAAATTGTTTTACCGGTCGAATGTCTGATTTTCTGATTTTCTGAATGTTAAATATGGCCAAATTTCTGCATTTTTTTGTGAATTATTATTTTTTAATGTTATCGGAATTTTAGAATTTCAGATACGAAGGAGATTTGGTATGTCAGAGACGTAGAAGGAATCACGTATTAGACGTAAATTAAATACTGCTCGTACAACACATAAACTAAACAAAACTACACTAAATCAATCCATGTTTTCCCTGCCCCGAGGATTAACAAATTTCGAGTGGCTAAATTTGTTGGGTTGCCTTGTCCTGCGTCTTGTAGGAGCCGCTGCTGATGGCGACGCATCATGTCCTAGGCTGCGCCCGTCTATGACTATGGAAAGAAGCGAGCTGTAAATTCCTAGCATAATATCGTCATGAGTCGTTGGAGGAACTTGGACCTCTACATGCCTCGCTCTCAGGTCTGGAATATCACCACTGATATCGATGTGGTTTATGTCAAATGGAAGTCCGGCTTTCTCGACCATGGCTCTGAACATTGCGATATGCCCAATATCGGATAAAAAATCACGACTATGCTCTAGCAATTGGAGTCCAAAAGCCATTTGCCCAGGTGTCTTCACCATCGCAATTCCTTCTGCGGTCATATTCAAGACGCGAAATCTCTGCAAAAAAAATAGAATAGTTAAATAAAATGAAAGATACTTCGTAAATAAAATGAGCAGATATATTAAAAATTAAAATTAAAATACTTACGGTACGTGCTTGCACCTCGGCATCCGAGACATACCCGAGACGGTCTACTTCTACTTCTGGTTCTGGCAATGGCTGGCTCAGAATTTCTTGGTGGCTTTGCATTGGATAAATCGATGGCATGCCGTTCCGGAAGAACCAATCCATATACTCGGGATACCTGTAATGACCAATTAGAATAAATTAACTCATCACTGAATCCGAATTCAAAATTAAAAAAAAATGTACCTATCCATATCGTAAGGTCCCGGCTCTTCATTTGCCCAGGGTGGTTGAGCGATAAATTCCGCCCAGTGAGTGCTCCAGTCTGCACTTAATCCGTCTTCGTACAAACCATTCGCACGTGTATGACTGCGGATGCCTTCAATATACACAAAGGGTGGTGGAGCCTGCGGAGGAACTACCTGAAATAATCCGAACTGCCGGCAAACCCTCTCAGGAAGATGAATCTCTAACTCCCAGAAATGGACCAACCACACGCGATATCTAAATATATCTCGGTCTCTAATCCCGCGCCAAGGTTGTTGGTGATAGTAAGTCGTATACGGCATCCAGTTGACAACATTTACATTCTGACGCTCAAACTGGTTACGATATTGCGATACACCTAAGTTGTGAACACATTACAAATAAATATTGAATTAACACTAAATTATATTGAGAAATATAATTTAAATACATGTTTAAATAAATGTACCTCTAATAGGGTTGCCATCCCATTGATGCGGAATAGTCCATCTTGCGCCAAAAGTCATCCTCTCCAATTGGACTTCGCCGCCAAATGGTAAATCGTTTCTGCCTCTGGGCCGGCCTATAGGAAACCGAGTCCAACACCACATCTGTAGCAGTAGTAATGGACCATTAATCGAAACTGTTGCCTTTCTGCAAGCCCGAGACAACTCACGATACAGGCAGGCAAGTACAGCACCTCCCCAATTGTAGTCCACTTCTAGGGGTCCCAAATTCTCTAAGAACTGCAAGTACATGATCGGAACAGAACTTGAGTTCGCATCGGGAAACATCACCTTTCCAAACAAGTCCATGTAGTATGCCCGTGTGTGTCGGTCGACGGTCTCCTGGGGAGTGTCATGTGCCAAGTTTCCGTTAAAGTGGTCCTTCGACCATTTTAGACGCATATGGTATTTGGATCTCTTAATTTCACCCTCATCCACCTTTGTATAAAAAAATTCATCATCACTGTTTTCATTGCCGTCGTAGACCTCATGTCCTAGGCACTCTTCGATCAGTAGTGACCAATTATCATCTGTATGTCCAGCAATTGCCTTCCTTATAAACATAGATGTTAGAGATAAACATATACTCAATATTTACAATACAATTTAATACACTACAATACGCTAAAAAAAAGATAAATTACTCTAAATATTTATACAATTTATTTACACTAAATATTAATAGAATTTATTTACACTAAATTACTCTAAATATTTATACAATTTCTTTAAACTAAATTTATGTACACTACATATTTATTTACACTAAATTTATTTATTCCTAAATTTATTTACACTAAATTTATTTATTCCTAAATTAATTTATTTCTAAATTTATTTACACTACATTTATTTACACTAAATTTATTCACACTACATTTATTTACTCTAAATTACTCTAAATCTTTATAGATTTTATTTACACTAAATTACCTGCACTAAATATAAATTAATCACAAAAGTATAAATTAGTAAGAAAAAATATTTTACCTTGAACATGTAAGCCCCACAGACAACTGGCATCTTCCAGTGTCACTGTGCACTCCCCCACCGGAAGATGAAAAGTATTCGTCTCGGGCCTCCACTTCTCGACGAGCGCAGTGATCAACTCTTTATCAATCTGACAATGCGTCACATCCTTCATCTGGTACAGGCCTAAATACACCAAACCTTCTTTCATCCGAGGCTGGTAATGAATGCTCATTTGCCGAGGACCAGGACGCAGTGAACGAATCGGCTGGAACGATAATTTCATGCAAAATAATGTAAAGAACAAAAATTAATTTAAACTTCCAAGTCTATTTTGAAATTTAAATCCAATCCGATATTAAACAAATACCGTTGTATTCACCAACGATATCTTGTGTTCCTCAGGAGGCAATTGCAACAAGGGTTGTTCAGCATCCATTTTGCACTACAATATAAATAAAATTACAACATAAAAAAACTCCAATTAGTTAACAAATCAAAAATTCCTTTAGCTAATTTACTCTACATACAAAATTAAAAAAACCTACAATTAGTTAAATTATACTAAAAAAAGCCTAAATTATACTAAAAAAAGCCTAAATTATTCTACATTTATTTTAAAAAAAAACTACGACCAATTACTCTGCATGCAAACCAAATCATTATACAATTACTAAACACTAGATACAATAAATTTATACACTAAATTACTCTAAATATTTATAAAATTTATTTACACTAAATATTTATACAATTTTTATACAACTTACTTACGCTAAATATTTATTCACACTAAATTTATTTGCACTAAAAAATTATACAATTTATATACAATTTATTTACACTAAATATTTATTCACACTTAAATTTATTTACACTAAATTTATTTACAATTTATTTACACTAAATTACTCTAATTACTCTAATTACTTTAACTATTTATACAATTTATTTATACTACAATACATTAAAATACACTACAATCACTAAATAAATAACACTAAAATAAACTAATTTACACTACAATACACTATAATACACTAAATTTACACTACAATACACTAAAAAAAACTAATTTACCCTACATACAAACTAAACTAAATAATTTTACAAAAAAAATTAAAATTCGGATTTTTTTTCCAAATTAAAAATTCACACTATAATACATGAAATTACATTACAATACACTACAAAAAACTAATTTATTCTATAACTAAACTAAATAATTATAGAAAAAAATTATAAAATTCGGATATTTTTTTCAAATAAAAAATTTAACCACATACCCAATGAAACTTGTAGATCTGAAGCTTTTCTTGTTATTCTCTCAAAACTATACTCAAATATGTGATTAGAATAAAAAATGACGAAGATTTGAGGGGGTTAAAATTTAGTTTTTTTGGTTTGGTCTCGGGTAGGAGAAGAGGAAGAAGCCTCGGGCTCGGGTAAGAACGAAAATGGAAGAAGGAAGAAGGGAGAAAGGAAGGCAGAGTAAATAAAATAATGGGACCGAGTTGCCATCTCGGTCCGGGCAAAATTTTCCTCCGTACCGAAATGCCAATTCGGTCCGGACTATTTGTTGGATTTTATGTGGCGTCGGCTGCGTAACTTGTGAAAAAGAGGGGGACCGAAATGCCTATTCGGTCCGGAGTAAAAAAATTCGTTCGGACCGAATTGGCATCTCGGTATTGATGGTTTTTGTAAATCTCGAGACAATCATGTCGTTTATTTAAATTTAATTATTTTAATTATGGTTTTAAAAAAAAATCCAATTAGCCACATATATGAATAGCAAACTATTTTATTATTAACCTATATTATTAATATAACTCCTACAATGAGGGGCACCTGCTCTATATTTTAAAAAAATGATAACAAGGTCTAGGTGTATTCCATTAAAATGAAATTTAAGTTGATATATATTAAAAGTAACTAGTGTTATTTTGTTTGGATAAGAAAAAGTCTAACTTATTAACTTTTATTTAATGTCCATAAAAAAAATTTATTCGAATTTTAAACATATAACTTTTTACTCAGAGGGTGCTGTTTTTTGCTGCTAGATCAAAGACTAATTCTCATAACTGCTCGTGTTTGACAATACAACAGTGAAGTGAAGGGATCAGATAGGATTACATTTGGTTCGATGTTTGATGTTGGATCTGAATTGTTCCATCTATATTGAAATTTATGCATTCGATTTAGTATTTTATAATTTTAATTTTACATATAATCAAACAATCTAGACCAGCATCGAACCAAATTATATTGTTTGAGATTTGTGGACCAAGCTATTTTAAAATTAGGTCATTTTGGGTTTCTGGTTCATTTGAATTAGGCTCGGTAGGTTGGATTATGGTTTTTTTTTTTTTTTTTTTTTTCAAATTGGGTCCCTTTGATCGTTCATATATATACCCGTTGAACCGTCCGATTAACGATATGACAAAATCCACACCTACAACAGTGGAAGAAAATTTAGTGCTGTCAACGAGAAAGCTGGAACAATATAACAATTAAATTAAGATTGGTGGGCCCTTTGGAGACAACTGTAATTATAATTAAGGTTACCAATAAAAATTCCATTAGTCATGACTCATATAAACTTTAATACTTTTATAGTGAATAAATAAATAATACTTCGTTTTTTCGTTCCTGCTTTCACTTATTAAGTAAAATAAATTCAATATTGAAAGTTTCAAATGCTAACATTTTATTTTAGAAAATTTTATATTTTATTGATTGGGTAGGCAATTTTTTTTTTTTTTTACAATATTGAAATGATTTCTCGCGAGTTCTAAATTTGATTGGTCAACTTTGAACCAGGTCCATTCAAATAAAAAAATACATACTATTTCAAATTTTTATTGTACATTGCGAAGGAGTGGGAGGTGATTCGATTCTTGATCGGATCGGAGCCGTTCGATAATTCATATATATTTGTTCCACACAAAATTTACAATTGTATGTGTGAAAATCTTGATACGAATCGGACGACTCTAATCTAACATCAGATTTTCATAAAAAAAATCCAATGAATTTGTATTTTGGATCTGGATCATCCAATCAGAATCCGTAGAACTATTAATGTGGTCCTGTATATTCCACCTCAGATTGGATTGCTTCAGATTCCGATCGGACGGCCGTGATCCAAACATAAATATTGATATTACCTCATAGGATATGAATTCGGCGCCTCCGATTTCCATTCTGAAACTTCCATCGGATATGAAACAAATCAGGGGCTGTGATTTATATTGATTATTTTGTCATTGTCCGGAGCTAAATCCAAGCCCGTGCAGAGAGGCAAATCGAGGAGAACAGAGTAGGTCGGATGCCCATCGGATCTACTTTTAGATTTAACGAGCATGATGACCGTCTGAACTAATTTAAGATTTGTGCGCACAAAAATTGAAACAAGTACACACAAATTTTAAAGCATTCTGCACGAATCTTAAAGCAAATCGACTGTGATTAAACCCATCGAACCAGAGTAGGTCCGGTGCCGATCTGACCTACTCTCAAGTGCAAATTGAGACAACATAGATAGATGAAAAAGTTTATAGATTTGATGATAAAAACAGTGAGAATCTCTGTTAATTAGTACTCCCGTGACTGTCCCGGTCTATTATTAATTTTAATTATTTCTACTGTTGTTCCCCTCCAGTTTTCCTTTCACTTGAGATTTAACTGCTGCATTATCATCTCCATTAAATGAAAATTATTCAAAACAACGCATTTTGGTATTGTATTACATTATTAATTAATAAGTTAATTAAAGGAAAGTTACTTAAGCCCTAGTTGAATAAATTAAAATGATCAACTAATATAGGTTGCTTATTTCTTAGCTTCAGATTTATTCAAATTCAGGTCTACCTAGCAACCAAAGTAACATGTGGAGAAATTTGGGTTCGATGCCCCGATGGGCATCGGACCCAAAGTGAGTTCGACGGGTTCGCTCACCGTTCAATCTGCTTTAGGATTCGTGCCCGCAACTTTCGCGGCTGCTTTATTCGTGCGCACGAATCTTAAAGTGAATCGGACGGTCCTGAAACCCATCAGACCCAAATTTGAGTCCGATGGGCATCGGACCCAAGCCTTTCTCAGTAACATGATATGTTTTTCTGTCATCATTACTTTTCCCATACAAGAAATGTGAGTGAGACAAGTAGAACATGAAATTTGTACTGATTAGGCGACTATAAACTTTAAGGGTATGTTTGGCCTACAGGCGGGAACGAGAACAAGAATGGGTTGGACTCTAAATTGAACTGACGTTTACTGTGCGCGTGGAACAGAAAACATGAAGTTGAACTGAATTTTTTTTTCCCACGCACATAGTAGCAGAGCCGAACAGTCCCTAACTTTGTTGTTGATATGTGCTTTTAATGTAAAAGTAAAATTAAATAGCAATTGTTACTTCAATTAAACTTGGTAGCAGAGTCATGTCATGAGAGGCATTTACCTATCCGTACAAAATATACTTCTATCGTCATGCTTTTTTACAAAATAAAATATAAAAATATACTTGTGTTTAAATTAATTATACAATCATACTTTGCTCTAAATTTCTACCATCATTCATTTTCTAAAATGTTATAAAAAGGAGTAAACCTCATCCTGCGACCCATAACAAAAATGCAACATCATTTTTTAGACATAACTAATTACTAATCTAGAAATGTAGTGTTCTTCGAGTAAAAATAATGACTTTATTTGATAAAATTTCTAACTCTCACATTCATGAAATTAATTTTAGAGTTTCTATTAAGCCACGTCAGCAACAAATTAAAAAGTAGAAATAATTTGAGCCAATCATTTGATCAGCATGGAGTTTATAAACAGTTTCTTAATAAGAAACTTTACTGTATAGTTTCTAAATAAGAAACTCTCTCACATTCCTAAAACTAGATTAGAAACTACAATGTTAGATTAGAAACTCTAATAGTATCAGACATGTAGATACTCTTAACAGGTAAGTGGCTGCTACTTAAAAAAAAAAAAACAAAAAAAAAAGGATTGTGAGTTGGTAACATGACAGTATCCTACTCTCTCCATTAAGAGATAAATGGAGAGGAATGCGCCAATCTTGCAGAGGAGAGAGGAAGAGGGAGGCCCGGGCAACCACCACAAAATTCCTTGCAAACCAATGACAACATTTCAAAGTGGAAACATCCCTCCTTTTTCACAATTTACCCTTCTTCTCCTTTTTGACTTTCTATTTCTGTAACAAAATTAAAACTCACAAGTCACCGCCTTTCATTCGTTCGCTGGTCTCTCTCTCTCTCTCCCCTCCCCCTCTCCCCCCTCATCTCTCTCTTCGACAAGTCCCTTGTCATTGTTGGGTTGTGAAATGACCCTTGACCTTTCCCCCATAAAAATATTTCTTCTGCATTGATACATCAAAGGGGGAAAGTGAAACAAGGGGTAATAGATTTGTGGAATGAAAAGCACACTAGAATTCTTTGGCTTCCATTAGAGGTGCGTAATGATGCATTTCTCTTCATTTTTAATTCTTTTAGATTCTCCTTTGGTGTAGTATTGTACTATATTTTGATTTAATCCATCATCCCAAATTTGCAGGATTTTTCTTTTATTATTTTGGTAAGTTTGCTTTTACATTATCTTGGTTAAGTATTGGTATTAAATCATTAGAATCTGCTGATGATTTTAATTTGATTTTTGGATAGTATTTCCTATTCATCAATCAATGCGTTGATTCCAATAATTAAACCCCAAATCACGGATGTAATGGTGAAAAGTGAAAATTTCATTTGCATAAGTACCCGCTGAAAATATTAAATTACCAGTTTTCAGGGATAACTGTTGAAACTTAATAACACAAGTCATATTCATCTAAACTTGTTTCTTTTAAAACCAATGTATATAAATAAAGTGATATACAACATAATTTTATCTAAGTTGAGATTGGCTCAAGGGCCTTTTAGACAAATTATCAGTTCATTGAGGGGTACATTTTTTTTTGCATAGAAATGTACATGGGGTTGATACTACAAATTTGTACTATAGGACTAACATAGATGGAGATTGAACTTTAATTGAATGTGGAAGTGGCAATTATGGTCTCAATCAATGCATCTGATCATTGCATGTAACATAGACAAGAAAAAAGTGTGAACCAAGTGAGTCACTAAATGGCTGTCCACACCACATAATTGTGCATTTAATTGGGTGGGGGGGTGTCTCTTCATGACTCTTATTTATTTGTGTATTTTTAAAGTCTTTTTTTCAGAGATAGAGAGAGATCAAATTGTTAACCACGATGAAAGGGTTCTTCAAGGGCTTCAAAAATATGTTTGGTATGTTATTATTTTATTTATTTATTTTGCAATATTTCATCTGCTATGTTAATTTGTCCTCTGTGAATTATTGCAACTACAAGTATTTCATATATGCAAATAGAAGTATAGGATACTGAGGCACGGTATCAGCAATATATCAATAATATACTTGGCCAGCATTACGTGGTGAGATTTGTATCAAATATTTGTGTTTAACATTCCTTTGTAAATAAAAACTAAAATATATGGTGTATTTGCAACTGATAATATGAAATATTATTTTCTTTGTTCATATATAGCTGCAAAGGAGCATGAGATGGAAATAGGCTTGCCAACAGATGTAAAACATGTATCTCACATTGGTTGGGACCGCTCATCTGACCATGCACCAAGTTGGGTATGCTATGACATAAATATATATACATATATATAAAAGGTTTTATTTTTGTTTATATCTCCACAATAAGGGATATTGATATTTTAAAATTGTCAATGGAATTGAAAAATACAGATGAAAGAATTTCAGACAGCAGCTGGTTACACATCTGCTGCACTTAGCAATATGGCAAACGAGTCTCCCTGGGTTAATCGAGGTTTGTTTCATTTGTTTGGTTGAAATATATAGAAATGTATAAAATTACTAGTGTGTACTTTATCATGTGGAGTTCTCTCCTCCTAAAATATTTTATTTTTCAAATATTGTATTTTTTTATCAACCAGTATTCTATATTTTTATTCATGATAATTAATGTCTAAAGTTTTAATTCATTTTAATTTCCACTGTTATATTTATAAGCAGGGATTTTGACTGAGCCAGATTCTAATAGATCACTATCTGAATCATTTAGTAGCATGAGGCATAATAGCACAACCTCTACACGCGAAGAGGGAAAGCCATCTAAGAAAATTCGGCGCAAGAAGAAGGCCAAAAACCCGGGCTCCCCTGGTTCAACCAGTTCATCTACTAGTCGTGTTAAAACAAAAACTAAGATCAAAACTTCAAACTTCCGCTCGTGTGGGGTTGATTCTGAAGGCACATGTGTGGCCAGTACAAACCCGTACCAAACGAGCTGTGCACATGAAATAACCTAATTTCATGTGTGATGATATCTGGTATTCTGGTAGGATGAGGTATTAACATAGCGAGGTTGACCGGCATTTGATCGATTTTTGTACGAGGTACGTATTAGACGACGCAATTATGTATTGCTTTTGTATTGCAAAATTTATGGCTAGGGTTTGAGTCGTCGACTGTATAAAATTGACCACCCCTAGGTTTCAGAGGTGAGAGTTCTGCTTCATATATTCAATTAATGTATGTAAGGCATATTATTTTTCGTTTGACGAACTTTTTTATTGATTCATTTAGCATCATACGATTTATTATAAAGATTCTATTTAGTAACTTGTAATTGCATTGTACAAATTTAATCTAGTTTCTTGTGACCTTATTTGGGGGTCCAAGCAATCAATTTGGTGTTTTATTCTTGGAGAATTTCCATGAGTACATATTCTTTGAATTTCATTTCGTTGAACTCACATAGTTTTTTTTTTTTTGAAACCTTGGCCACATAGTTTATGGTGTAATACAAAGTAATGCGTGATGTAGATCATTGGTGGTTACACAGCTTACCAAATTTCAAAAATGCAATGAATGCAATGAAATTTGTTCACTGAAATGACAGAAAAAAAAATAATTTTCAGAATGAACAAAAAAAGTAATATTTTACAACTGCAAGATGGAAATGCTTATACCATTTGCAAACAATTGCACAAGCTTATGTGACATTTTTAGACTACTTGTTAATGCCTTCAATTGAAATTACAAATGTCACATCATCTGTTTCAATTTCGTGATGCTTTTCGAATTAATGGAGGTTTAATTTGCTTTAGTTGATGTTTCAACTAATGTTGACTTGAGAGTCACCCTTTAAATTGCATCGACTTTCTGAACTAATGCATATATTTATTTAACTTGATATGTCCTTAAATTACAGAATATAACAAAACACCTCACCATTAATTTTAACTTGAGAGTCACCCTATCAGCACTAACCAATTACATCGGGAATTCATCGGTGCATGTAGGCATTACATCATCAGCATTAGAACCTTACCTATTCCATGTCACAGTTTAATTTACTTTCGATTAAACAAAAGCAAAATAATTAAGGGGCAAATCACCAAGACGAGCAATTAAGCGGTAAAAGGAAAGATTCTTGGGAAAAGGTTGTCAACAAACATTCTTTCTTTCTTTTTATGAGAACAATGTAGCATAGAGCTACCGATTACAATGATATGAAACTGTATTACAAAGATTTAAAAAAAAAAACTAAATTACCCTTATAATAAGCATCAAGAACCCTGATCTGCAAATGGTACATAATCTCTTTTTTCCCTCACTTTTTGACAGTACTGTACTGGTACCAATGGTACCGATACTAGTTAAGGCAACACAAACTACCTATTTGCCTCGCTGACTGATATCATTATATGTAACACCAATTCAACTTCAACAACATGCCAACTTGCCAAGAAGCAATATAAAAAAGCAACAAACAATCTCCAGAGCACATAAACGAGAAGCTGGTATGGGCACCAGGCTTCTGTTATTTCCTCCTGTGGGCTTCCGCTAAGATGGAGGATTTCCAGGTCCAGCCTTAGCTTCTATAATTTGAGTCAGGGTCTTCTGGGTTCTGGGCTATAGCATCACTTGTGATAGTGTACAGAGAAAATATCCCTGCACTGCGCGCCACGTCCTTTACATGCAAGCTGACACGTACAAGCTCAGCTTCTCATCATGGGACGCGTGTTTCGTTCCTCCGGTTCCTCCAGACCCAACTGAGCAGATGCAAAAGCGGTGAGCAATGCTTCTCTTCTTCATCGTCTCTTCTCTGTAAACGGTACTGAGGTGCAAAGGTGAGCAAAAGCATGTACAATGGTCCGAAAAACATATAGAGAAAACCAAAAGATGGAGACAGAGAAATGGAGGTGTGTGGAAAGAGAAAAGAAGAAACACATAATAATTCTAAGAAAAACTGAAACTAATACACAGTAATATGAAAACAAAAACTGTAAAGAACTAAAGCTAAAACTAAAACAAACACACACAGTAGAAACAAAAGGTGGTAAACTGGTAATACTAACAAAAACCATAGAGAACTAATTGTATGAAATATATGAGAAGGAAAGAAAAGGCCCGAAAAGAGAGGGAGAGATGGGAGGAGAATAAAGAGATGGGTCAAAAAGAGAAGAGATAGGGTTGAGGAGAAAGAACCAACATGGCAACATCAACTCATCAGCAACAAAAAAAGGAACGGAAAGTACACCGTGTGTACATATTATTTCTGCTTTAGTAGCAAAATAACTATGGGCCCTATCACTTGCACTGGTATCAGCTTCAATTCCAACATAGGCCCTTTTCCCAGACCAGCCCAATATTGACATAATTGATTTCACAGATCTAGTAACAGGTGTTGCAAAGTGTAAATCATTTCTCTTCAAATGCACTAACAAATTGCACTGACAATAGGCACAAAGGCATTTCTTTCTTGTATTGGCAAATTTACAATAATGAATATTATGCCAGTCAATAAAAATTTATATTCTTAATTTACAGTTGATTAGTATAGGTAATGTGTACAATTTTGTGCTAGGACTGTTAACGGGAAATTACCTATGGAAGCGATATTTCCCTGGAGTATGTTTGAATTGGACACTGTCTGCCGTGGAAAACTGGTACAAAATAGGTCCACCATATCTAGGGGTGTTCATTGGGTCTGGTTTAGTCGGTTTTGAACCGAACCGAATTAATTTGGACAAAACGGTTCGGTTTCTTCGGTTTAATGGTTCGGTTCGGTTTGCTTTTTAAAACCGAATTATAATTTCGGTTTGGTTCGGTTTGAAAATTTTGAAAACCGAAATAACCGAACCGATCGAAATTTTATATATTATGAATTTGGTCCGGAAAGTCCTGGTTTATTTCTTAATACCCCGGTTTATTTCTTAATCAATTGCTTTAAATGCTTCGGTTTATTTCTTAATATCCCGATTTATTTCTTAATATCCTGATTTATTTCTTAATACCTCGGTTTATTTCTTAATATACTTCGGTTTATTATAAATCAATTGCTTTAAATAAAAAATTAATATATTTCGGTTTGAACCGAACAAACCGAAATAAAACTTTGGTTCGGTTGTAATGTTAAATCGGTTCGGTTTTATTTTTGAAACCGAATTATAACTTTGGTTTGCCTAGTCCGGTTCGGTTTCAACCGAACCGAACTGATGAACACCCCTAACCATATCATTGTTAATCTTCTTCACCGTACGGTGTACACCATGTGCATATTATATTTCTGATAGACACATAATCAGACGGCCTGGACCATGATTTTAAATGGACAGATCAGATTCACACTTAAATCTCCCTGAGTGAGAATTCACATCACCCCCGGTACCGTAATAGGGAATCTTTTACAATTACATGATCTGGACCATTCTTTTTAACTTGGCACGAAACTCAAAGCCCAATAATTCTGGCCCCTTCGTCAACCCGAATCCCAAAGTGGCTGGGAGTTAATCTCAAACCGTAAAGTGAAGGGAATCTTTTACGGTACCGGGGAGGATATTTGCCCCCTGAGTGATGTCATCGGATGGATCCGATCCGTGCGTATTAAATCCGACAGCCAAAACTAGAAAAAACGAGATGCTACCACCCCTCTGTTTCTCTTTGCTTCCTTGTACGGTACCTGGAAAAACTGGAGCAAAGAACGATCAGAATACAAAAGAAAAAGAAAGGTAAATTTCGGGAAATCCAGCTTGACGGAGAGAGATGCAAGAGATAATAGCGGCCGTGATGTGTATGCGTTTGGTGGTGGCGCTGTTCCCGCTTGTATGGTGGAGGCGCCGCCAGATCGCACACCATGAGCACGAAGAAGAACCTCAGGCTCCCCAGGTATTTAAATTTTCCCAATTAATTTCTTAGCTTACCTTTCCATTGAATTTGGTATGTTGTTAGTCGCCCAATTTTGCACGAGGATACCTGATTTTTCAGTTGTTAGTAGAAATTTACCCCAAATTAAATCGAAGTCACATCAATTTCTTATGTATTCACCAAAGAGGCAAATCAGAAGACTTTTGCTTCCTTAAATTTCTATCTTTATGTCCAATATTTGGATTGGACCAACTTGATTATAGCTCGTTAATTGCAAAAATCAGACATACAGCCCTGTAGTGAATTTCACCAAGATTTAAGTATAAAGTATCAAAGGACATGTCTGAAAGCTCTATGCTCTCTATTAGCTTCTTACTGGAGAGGTCCCAAATGTTCTTCATTTCTAGTATGGAACGATTATATCAGCTTTGTAAGTGAATTTGGTAATAATGCAGGTGGAGAGAGTGGTGCGTGCTGGTGGGGGCCATCGCATGTGTAGGAGGCCGGCCGCTGGTGCAGGACCCAGTACTTCTACTGCTTCTGCCAGCATTGATGGTTAGTTCTATCAATCCAATTAAAACCCAAAAAATGGAAAAAAAAAAAAAAAAAAATATGCACAGATGCACTTAAATCATTCCTTTTGTGGTTGCAATAATCAGAAGTTGAGGATGGAAGTGAAGAAGAGATAGAAGAGGAGCAAAATGTTGGCAAGTCATCTAAGAAAAAAGAAAAGAAGAGGCAAGAGCGTGAAGCCCAGCGCCAGGTGTCCTTGCAAGCTGTGATGTTTGTCATTTCACATACTTTCTTTCCTTATTTTATATTTATTGGTATAATTTTTGTTTTATAGGCAGAGGCAGCAGCACGGGAATCGAGGCAGTCAAAGCAGGATGGATATGCTGAGATGCGAAGGAGGAAGGATGAAGAGCGAGAAGCCCTAGAGCGTCAGCAGGTTCTATAAGTATTATTAACTTTTGTTGTGGTTCCTAAAAACTTTGGATGATCATATATACACCAAAAAACTGGGAATTTAAGTAACTTATATTAACATATACCCCTGCTCTCATGCTTTCTGCAAAAAAGTACCTAAATTTCCCTCAATTTGAATAAAACTGGAAACAATGTCTTTTGTTGGGTAATATGTGAAAATGTTCACTCTTTATGCTTTCATTCTGATGGAATACTTGCTATCAACTGTTTACAGGAAGAGGAGGTGCTGGCCCGCAAAGCAAAAGAGGAAGAAGCAGCTGCTTTGGAGTTTGAAAAATGGAAAGATGCATTCTCTGTTGATGCAGAGGGAACTACTGAAAATGAGTCACAGGATGATGGCCAGGGGTTGCTCCGCAATTTTGTTGAATACATCAAGGTTTGTATATCAATGCACAATGTCACTTCATTTCCTTAGAATATGACATATAAAACAGGAGGTATAATATATACATGTGATCATGGTTCTGAAACTCGGAATCAGAATCGAAATCGGATTCTTGACCGTGGAATCCGAATCGGGTGAATCGGCCGAGTTGACTCGGTAACTTGGATATTTTTGGCAGAAGCTTGTTTTGTATCCAAAAAATAGAAAAAAAATAGTAAAAAAATAATTTGTAGAAAAACTATGTTAAGACAAAATATTACACTCAAATAATTCATTAATTATATAATATAATACAAGCATTACAAATAGAATACACTTTTTATTGCCAGAAGCTATACCGAGCTGGCTGGATAAAAAAATATGTACTATTCTAATATTAAATTTGTACTAAGAAAATAACATAGAAAAAAAAATAATTGAACTAAAATCTACTGTGTGTTTGAATACGGCGAACAAAATATGAGTTAAGTACTTACTTGATCTTGTTTATGAATTGATGAATTGATCTTGAATTAGGATATTGGATGAAAGTGGAGTTTCTGTTACATGGGTCTTTCTTCCTTTATTAGGGCAGAGCACTCGCTCTTAAACTCGCTACTCTCTTCCTTCTACTTATCTAGTTGACGGATATACAGTAAGTACTTAACTCACGGATACACAGTAACTTTTAACTCACGGATACACATATATCAAATAAAAAAAAGTAAAGAAAAAACAAAAAAAAGAATCACGAATACACATTATTTTAACTTTATTTTAGTCAAACTTTAAAACATATTTATTGCGTAGTTCACTTTAGTCAAACTTGGATGCACAGTATTCATATTATAATAATTTAACTTTAACTTCATGGATGCATAGTGTACTCGTCTTCTCCAAAAAAAGCTTCTTCTCCAAAAGCATGGTTGGAAAATCGGCCGATTCCAAGTCAACTTGGTATCGGCCGTCATCGATTCGATTTTCACTCGAGTCTAGCCCCAGTGCGAGTTTTCAGCAAAACTCGGATGAACAGTGCTTGATTCGGCCGACTTAGCCGATTTTTAGGCCGAATCAACCGATTTTACACCGAGTTGAGCCAATTTAAGGCAAAAATGACCGATTCAAGACAAAAATGAGTTGAGTCGAGTGTTTATTTTGGAGAAGAAGCTTTTTTTGGAGAAGACGAGTACACTGTGCATCCGTGAAGTTAAAGTTAAATTATTATAATATGAATACTGTGCATCTAAGTTTGACTAAAGTGAACTACGGAACAAATATTTTTTAAAGTTTGACTAAAGTAAAGTTAAAATACTGTGTATTCGTGATTCTTTTTTTGGTTTTTTCTTTACTTTTTTTTATTTGATATATGTGTATCTGTAAGTTAAAAGTTACTGTGTATCCGTGAGTTAAGTACTTACTGTGTATCCGTCAACTAGATAAGTAGAAGGAAAGAGAGTAGCGAGTTTAAGAGCGAGTGCTCTGCTCTATCATTGCCTGACAGAAACTCCACTCTCATCCAATATCTTAATTCAAGATCAATTCATCAATTCATACAAGGTCAAGTAAATACTTAACTCATATTTTGTTCTCTGTAATTTAATCACACAGTAGATTTTAGTTCAATTTTTTTTGTTCTATGTTATTTTCTTAGTATAAATTTAATATTAGAATAGTACAAATTTAATATTAGAATAATACATATTTTTTTGATCCAGCCAGCTCGGCATAGATTCTGGTAATAAAAAGTGTATTCTATTTGTAATGCTTGTATTATATTATATAATTAGTAGATTATTTGAGTGTAATATTTTGTCTTAACATAGTTTTTCTACAAATTATTTTTTTACCAATTTTTTTCTATTTTTTGGATACAAAACAAGCTTCAGCCAAAAAAATCCGAGTTACCGAGTCAACTCGGCCGGAATCGGCCGATTCACCCGATTCCGATTCCACGGTCAAAAACCCGATTCCGATTCCGAGTTTAAGAACCATGTCCAAAAGCTTCTCCAAAAAAACGCTTGACTCAGCTCATTTTTGTCTTGAATCGGTCTTTTTTGCCTTGAATCAACCTAAAAATCGGCTTACTCGGCCGAGTCAAGCACTGTTCATCCGAGTTTTGTTGAAAAACTCGCACGGGATCGAGACTCGGGTGAAAATTGGATCGGTGACGGCCGATACCGAGTTGACTCAAATCGGTCGATTTTCTAAACCATATATGTGATCATCTGCAAGGGAGAAATATCTTTTAAAGAAATTGAAGTTTCTGGGGTGCCTTACACTTTTGGTGCTTTGTAACGGGATATTAGATACTTTTTAGGTTTTTGTATGGGGCTAGGAGCACACATGAAAGAAAATTTTAGGTTTTTCGTTTGACGAACTCTTTTATTGATTCATTTAGCAACATACGATTTCTTATAAATATTCTATTTAGTAACTTGTAATTGCATTGTACAAATTTAATCTAGTTTATTGTGACCTTATTTGGGGGTCCAAGCAATCAATTTGGTGTTTATTCTTGGAGAATTTCCATGAGTACATATTCTTTGAATTTCATTTCGTTGAACTCACATAGTTTTTTTTTTTGAAACCTTGGCCACATAGTTTATGGTGTAATACTAAGTAATGCGTGATGTAGATCATTGGTGGTTACACAGCTTACCAAATTTCAAAAAATGCAATGAATGCGTTAGAAATTTGTTCACTGAAATGACAGAAACAAATAATTTTCGGAATGAACAAAAAAGTAATATTTTACAACTGCAAGATGGAAATGCTTATACCATTTGCAAACAATTGCACAAGCTTATGTGACATTTTTAGACAACTTGTTAATGCCTGCAATTGAAATTACAAATGTCACATCGTCTGTTTCAATTTCGTGATGCTTTTCGAATTAATGGAGGTTTAATTTGCTTTAGTTGATGTTTCAACTAATGTTGCTTAGATTGTCAGACAATATGACGTCAGTATATAGTGTCATTTTTATTGTACTATATAATTTTTTGTTTTGTAATGAAACTGATGAATCTGTCCACTATTACCATTCACTATTTGATCAAGATCTAAAAGTCCTAATTACAAGTGACCACGTGTCGTGTTGTGACCAGATCTTTCGCGTGTCGTGTCATGTTGTGTTAAATTTTCAAAAGATGGTTACGTCACGCGAAGGGTCACGACATAAGACACGCGAGTCACGGCACGTAACCAACACGCATGCCGTGCCGTTCAGTAACAGAATCGGCTCCGTCGTACCATTTTTCCCACTTAATTAAGGCGTACCATTATTGCTGTTGTTGTTTCCATAATCTCAAATCAAAGTCAATAATATATTATATGTTTTATTATGTTATCTTTTTCATATGGATTTTAATTGAGGCAATTCAATGTTTCTGTGAAGAATTGAGAAGGCAAGTTGCAAGTTCTCTATTTTGAGTCTTTACAGAAAGTAATGTAGTCAAAATTAATTGTTAAGAAATGTATATTTTTTTATATCATTAGATGGCCAACATAGGTTTGTAGGTGCAATTATATTTTGGTATGTGTTATTTTCTTAGGTGATCAGAAAATAATTGAAGTGTCTTCAAGAAACACGAAGCAGTCGAGATATATATACTAAATAAACTAAGCAAATTATTCTCAAAATCTAATCATAATGTACATTATCTTTCATGAGCAAAATTATCTTTTTTGTTTCAGCTCATTTTTTCTTCTCTTATTTTTTGGTGCTCCAAGCGCAGTCAAAGACTAAGCTATCAATCAAAAGTTCAAAGCATTATATTTTTAGTAGGATTAAAATTCACCATTGATTTTATGTTTTAGTCATGTTTCACATTCTTATTTCTATTTTAAAGTCCGAACAGTCGATTCGAACGGCTCAACATGATTTTCATATTAAAATGTTCTTGGAGACCAAATATATTTATTCTTTTTACTATTTTTTTTAGATACGTACAAAATCATTGTTTTCAGATGATTTTGAATCATCAAAACAGTGATTTTGTACCTATCTAAAAAATAATAAAAAAATTTAAAAACATATAAAATTTGCTATATATTCAAGTATTATGAAGATTATATTGAGCAGTTCGAATTGACTGTTAGAATTGCAAAAAGGAGATAAGAATGTGAAATGTAATTGGAGCATAAACTAATAATAAATTTTAACCCTATACGTTTTTTTTTTGGGTTTTTCTTCTCTCCTCTTAAAAAAAACCGACATTTTTATTAATATCCAAAGTTAATTACAAATTAATAATATATCTAGAATTTCTTGGTTTTTCCAAATATGTCCAAACCGGTCAGATTCTGGATAGTTTTCTCTTCTCCCAGAAGCTGGCCAGAATCTGACTGGTTTTTTTTTTTTTTTTTAACCCGTTTACACCTTATAAATACCTTTTTTCTCTCTCATTTACGCAACTCACTCATCTCAACCGATTTTTCTCTCTTCTTTACGGTAATTTTTTTTATTTAATTAATTTTTTTTTAATTTAGGATTTATGGTTTAGGGTAATTTGTTGTAATTTAGTATAATTAGCATAGTTGACCATATTTTAGGGTATTTTGGCATTTTTTTAACATAATTAGACTAATTAAGCGTAATTTAGTTGAATTTAGCATAATTAGGATAATTAGACCATTTGAGCATATTTTATCGAAATTAGGCTATTGTAGGATATTTTAGGTTATTTATAACCGCAAATGACCAATTTTAGCATGTTTAAGAATAATGAAGCCTATTTTGGCTATTTTTAGCATATTTTACCGAAATTAGGGTATTGTAGTCTATTGTAGCATATTTTAGGTTATTTTAACCGCAATTGGCCTATTTTAGCATGTTTAAGCAGAATGAAGCCTATTTTGGCCCTTTTTAGCATATTTTACCGAAATTATGGTATTGTAGCCTATTGTAGCATATTTTAGGTTATTTTAACCGCAATTGGCCTATTTTAGGTTATTTTTTACATCAGGATGCGTAGAGGATGGTCTACGGCTCGTCCAATAGTTGACGAGTAGATTAGTACTAGCAGCACCGAACATTTCAGTCCTCTCCTGTGAATGCCCCACGACGATCACCGAGTCTCATTGGCTTCTCGTGAAGTACGTATCTTTTTTTAGGTTTTCTTTAAATTTTGTTGAGTTTAAATTTTGTTATGTTAACACCATGTGGATGAATTCGTATCCTCTCAGGTCACCTGACTCAATAGAATTGAATCGGACGGTCTAAAATTGTGTTGAGTCACTTAGCACGAATCTCAAAGCATAAATAATACTGACCCCCTATGTCATCCCGAGTGGGCACCGGCTGAGAGTAAATCTGGGTCATCCGTGTCAATTCTCTTGAGTCAGGTACCTGGGAGGATACGGGTCCCCATGTGGATTACATTTTTCAATGTAGGACACGTTTCTTTTAGATGTGAAGTTGTGGTGCATTCACATGCAGTACTGCCAGGTGATGGGCCAGTACCTCATCAATCTGGGTCTCTACCAGGTTGTGGACATTTTGCAGACTGAGAGAAATATCATCAATGCATCTCTCATCGCAGGACTGGTGGAGCGATGGCGTCCCGAGACGCACACGTGTCACATGCTATTCAGAGAGATGACAGTAACACTCCAGGATGTGAGTGCCCTTTGGGGTTGGCCTATCAGTGGCACACCCGTATCGTATCCTATTATCATCTATCTCATATTACTTGATAGCTTTGTATTGCAACTAACGTGTTCCTTACATGATGAGCCACAAAGGGCGACTGGAGTGGGACTGGAGCAACCATTTGCAGGAGTACTACATTACGGCGGCGGATCCCTAGTATGGGGACTGTTATCATGAGCCAGATGCGCTCCTTCAGACCCCGGGACATCCCCTATTGAGGTATGAGACTTGGTACATGCAGGTCTGCATGGTCACTGTATATTTGTAGGGCAATTGCGGGATCTATTTACGCGACATGGTCAAAATCGATGATGGTTACACACCCAACAGCATCAATTGGGCTCGCCAGATAATGCACCTAAAACTATATAGTTTTTTCGTAACTTGGTACATGCAGGTAATGCACCTCAAGGTTTGATCTGACAAAATAATTTTTTTCAGCATTTGTCCTCGATCAAGGAGTGCGGGCATAGGATCACCATGTTGGGAAAGAAGAACTGGAGACATCTTGGGTGCCGCACCCTCAAGAAGAATGTGAATTATGTTGAGGATGCCGGGCACGGTGGTAAGCTTATCACCCTGCTGCGAGACACCGGAGAGAACATCAACTAGCGTGAGATAGATCCAACCGAGTCTGACGCGAGCCCGGTTATGCTACAAGAGATGCCACCTTCCCCCGATGATCATCCAGAGTGGGACTACCATCGTTGGGTATTGCCCAATGCTGGGTGGGAGGTATTCTACGATGAGCATGGATGTCCGATTCAGACTCAATTATGTCATACTTCAGTAGCTATCGGGTTTGTACAAATTTCTTTATTCAGATCAAATTTACTAAATTATGTGTATGATTGCAGCGTCCGGCTGAGATGCCGCCACAGCCACCGCCTCAGGAGTCCTTTACTACGGATGTCGACTCTCTCTCGTGCAGTCTCGATGAGATTGGGGTATACGAGGAGGGTTTTATGTCGACACCGCCAGTACCCCGATAGGGGTAGAGATGCCACATGATAGAGATGCTAGTGGTAACGGGTCTCATACTCAGCCTGACTTTGGGACTGGGCTCGCTGCATCCATCTTCGGTACACCCCTGCCAGTCCCGACAATCTCTAGGGGTGAGTACAGATGGGATACCTCCGAGCAGATACGCAGCTACGCCGATGCTGGTATAGAGACCCTGAGAGAGAGAGCCTGGCCGCGCTAACGCCGGGTGAACGTTGGAGTACGTCCTGAGCGATGGTCCCCCTCTTCATTTCAGTAGTACCGTGGCTAGTTTTGTACTATTTATATTTTGGTATACTATGTTTGGTGTTTTATGTTTGGATTATCCTATATTTCGGTTCTTTTGTGTATTTTTTTCAGATAAAATAAATTATCATGATATGCTAAACAGAAAATACTACAACAATACCAATAATAGTACAACATAAAATATAAACAGAAAATATTAAAAAAATTTGAATAAGTGCTTTAAACAAAAGAATACGTACTTTAAAGATTAAAGGCACACCAATTGACGCATCTCAAAATAAATTGAGTCGGTGTGAATAAAACAAGTACCCAAAAAAATAGTCAAGAAAATAATATTACAATACAATGACAAAATAAAATTACACTACATAATCACAAAGCAGATCATGTACAAGAAGAAAATATTTTGTATGTCAAAAAAAATGAGAAAACTGGTCAGATTCTGGCCAGCTTCTGGGAAAGAGGAAACCAGCCAGAATCTGGCCGGTTTGGATATTTTTGGAAAAACTAAAGAAAAAATTCTGGGTATATTTATTAATTTGTAATTAACTTTGGATATTAATAAAAATGTCGGTAAAAAAGATCTCTTTTTATCGATAGCGTAGAAATCGACTTAACCCAATCTTGTGGCCTCTTAATTGAACGTCTTCTTTTATTTGCTGCTTGTATTCTCCAAAGGTGAATCTTTTATAAATTGTAGGATCTGAATAGCCTTCAATCGTGGTATCATACGATGGGCACAAAAAATACGCCACAGAAAATCTCTCAAATCTTGAGTTTGCCACAACTCTGTGTTTCACACTCTTGTACAAATTATTGCTCCATGCCTGCATTATTTTTTTTTTTTTTAATTTGCTATGATGTTAATGTTTCCAAATAAAAAATTTAAACAAAAAAATCATTTCTATTTTAATTTCTCAATTCTCGAGAAATTAAGATACAAATAAATTTCTTAAATATCTCTAATTTTGAAATGTAATGGAAGACAACCAAATAAAAATTGAAAAAAAAATAAAAAAAATCATGAGCCCCTCTTGTACTTAATTAATAGGTTTCCATGTAAAAATTTCCTTTCTAACATAGATGCATAAAATAAAAAGCTAAACATCTAAACAAGACGAGAAACTGATATAAATTTGAAGAAATTAGGAAAAGTTTGTAATAAAAGACATAATGTGGATCCGGAGTCAATGATAAAAATACTTAGCCACTCTTATGATTTTAAAATTTTAAATATATATAATAAAATTTTAAATTAAACTTACTTATTTTTTTAATTTTTTTTATATAATTCAGCACTTTCATAAAACGCTAAACTTAATTATATCTGCAACTTACTAGTTAGAATTTACTTTAAATTCAAATTACATTTATATATATTTTATGTTTCGGTTTGTGATGCGAATTTAAAGTAAATACCTGGAATAAATCTCCAATATTGATTATCAAAGCGCCAGGATTAGGCCTGACATTGACCCAGCTTCCTTCCTTCATTAGTTGTAATCCACCGACCTGATCCTGATATAACACCGTTAGAAAGTCACTGTCAGTGTGTGGAGCGAGTCCAAATGCACCGCTTGGCTCTTGACATGGCGGGTAGTGATTCAGTCTTAGGTAGCATGTGTTGGATGTACAACATTTTTTAATGTATTTCCCATTAATGTCTCCTAGTTCTGCTCCCAGTATTGATGCCATCTCATGTGCTAGTTTTGACATTGCCTTTGACACATCTTGAATGATTTTCCTAAATGTTATCAACTTTTATGTTAAACATTGAGATCATTCTAAATGGAATACCAAATAATTCAATATTTGATGACAATTAATGCTAAAAAATTTACATGATGCACAAACATAATTTAGCTAATTTTTTTTAAAATGAAACTATCTTTTTCAAAATAAAAAAGATAGAAAAGCATGTTTGTTTTATTAACTGAAATTAGTTACATAAGAAGCATTGTTAAATATCGGTACCTCATGTTATCTCCAACTGATTCGCTAATTGAGTTGAGGGGGATATGATAGGCCTCGGACCACGACAATTGCTCCACATTAGTGGCAGACGGTGTACCCCAGCAATAATTCTCCGGTGCTAATTCTAACAGCTTCTCCTTTTTCTTTTTCTCAAAGGGTTCACGAAATAAATTTATTTGAAATTTTTTCAACTGAAAAAGTAGATCATGGGAAATACCATAGTTTATAACCTGGAAAAAACCCCATTCTGAAGCAGCTAAAACAATTTCATTTTTACATTTTTGTACTTTATCAAAGTTGTTACTAGTTAGATCCCTAAGGTCGATTATTGGGAGATTGCATTCTGCAGCACCGATCCGACTGGGGTCAAGTAGTTGGGGATGGTTAGCAAAGAGGGTCTTGTAGGTTGACGACAATGGTGGGTTTGAGTCCATTTTGCAACGTGTAGTATTAAATAATTCTTCTGCTTCAATTGCTAAAAAAACTGTGACAAAAAGAAAATACAAAATATCTGTCAGTGCCAGCGCATCATTGGATTGGAGCTTGATGTATCTAAGCCATGTATTTATTTATGTTTCGCAAAAAAAAAAAAAAAAAAAAAAATGAGCCCTGCATTTTGTCTTATCTGGCATTCCAACTGTCCAAAAATAAACATTTTGTCCTGCTTCAGTTACCGAACAACAGAAAAAAAAAGTCTAGGCAAAATAACGGTAACCAACTAGAAAAATATTCTGATAATTGTTCATAAAGACATTTGGAATAATTTATCTCAACCTGAATAATTATCACATGCATATACTTGTACATATATAATAAGCCCGCTTAAATTGTCTATAAAAATTGCGATTAATCAGCTATATATATATAACAATTAATTATTTGGATGTGCCACATTTCCAGAGCACAAATTGTTTTTTACGGTATTGGTATTTACTTCTACTACAAATGGCTAAATGACTTTAATTTATATAATCACATAGAGATAACAAAAATGAAATTTGATAATATGTTCTTATTTAACGATTTTCAAAGTGGCTTAATAAATAGTAAAAATATTCTAAAAAATGTAAACTTTAGTCTCCAAGTACATTCAATATTTAGAACATGTTGAGCAGTTCGGATTGGTTGTTTGGATTTTCAAAATAAAAAATATGAGCGTGAAGTAAAATTATCTCTTACTTCACAACTCACCATAGCCCAACTCTATATATATATTTGCCATAAACATGTCGAACCTAAATTTATATAAGCCAAATGTATCATTTTCCCAGTGAGTAAAGTACTAAAAAATACATAATTATTGTGATATATATATATTACTAATAATTTTCTGCACAATAAGACAACGAAAGATATGCAATTCATGCAAGTAGACCAAAGTAGCAAAACATAACATTTCATATAGCATACTTAACAATTAAGATTTTTTTTTGGTGGGGTTGTGAGCGGGGGCGGTGGAGATTGAGATGGATAATAATTATCTTTATTCAACGGCAAGTGGCCTACTTGTGTCATTGGTTAGATAATGCCATTTTGTTCCGAGCCATAGAAAATTACTAAGAAAAGGAAATGTACTTTTTTCCCTTTCCTTTCCTTTTTTATGTCATAAACGTGTCGAAAATAAATTTATATAAGCCAAATGTATCATTTTCCCAGTGAGTAAAGTACTAAAAAATACATAATTATTGTGATATATATATATTACTAATTTTCTGCACAATAAGACGAATGAAGATGCAATTCATGCAAGTAGACCAAAGTAGCAAAACATAACATTCATAATTTCATATAGCATACTTAACAATCAAAATTTTTTTTTGGGTGGGGCTGGGGTTGGGACAAATATCATCCCTTCACTTTACGGTTTGAGATTAATTTCCAACTGCTTTGGAATTCGGGCTGACGGAGGGGACAGTATTGGGATCCTTTTGTAGAAGATTCTCTATTACGGTATCGAGAAAGATCTGAATTGTGAGGTTGGAGGGGCGGTGGAGATTGAACTAAAATAATAATTATCTTTATTCAACGGCAAGTGGCCTACTTGTGTCATTGGTTAGATAATTCCATTTTGTTCCGAGCCATAAAAACTTACTAAGAAAAGGAAATGTACTTTTGTCCCTTTCCTTTGGTCCCTTTTTATGTCATGATGACATGGGCACAGGAAACGGCTCGGATCCTCTGCAATGGGAACTTCATTTCGTGGAATCGGGCTTCACTAGCAGAATTGAACTAAAATACTGAATAAATAAATTGGTTTGATTGGAGTATACGGTAATCATACATCATCATTTTATTTATGTTCTTATATCAAAATCGAATGCATCAGTTTCTTACTTTGCAACATATATAATATTTAAGCACAAAAATCAGTACAAGTCATTGTATACAAAAACAGGAAATTTTCCTTTTAAAAATATATGTATATGTATGTATATATGTAGAGTTAATGTATAGCATAAATTAACATAATACATATATTTTATTTAGCAAGATATATTGATTTGTTTGAGGTACATAATATAAATCTGAGAGAAATGATGAGACAAACCAAAAGAAAGAGGTGAGAGTAAGAAATGAAGAACTAATGAAAGAAAATGAGAGGTAAAAGTGTTTTTGAGCAATTACAAAAAAAATATTTATGTAAAATTATACTAAATCAGTAAATATTGAAATATACACTACATTTTTATTATAATTTGCATGCTCCATTCTAATGAAAGAGGAATGTCCGAGTGGTCGCACATAGAGCATAGAAAAGAGAAAAGATGAGAAGAAGATATCAAAACAGAGAAGAGAGAAAGAAGTTTCGATAGAGGAAAAGAAAAAGAAAGCAGTGTTGTCAAATAAAAAACTATAGCAAAAATTGTTGCAGTACTGTAGAGCTACAGTAAAACAGTCATCTTAAATTGATACTATAGGAGTTGTTTGGCAAGATTTCCTTAAGCTTCCTTAAGACTAAATGAGCCTCTTTTAGCTTCTTTAGTTGCTTAATCCTGTCGAGCACCGATTTCTTAGCACGGATTAAGATCATCTCCTTTAGCCTCATTTTACTCGAGTCTTAAAGCACATCTACCCATTCTTTTAACTTCCTTAGTTATCATTCATAGATTAAGACAACCGAACATCGGTTCCTTAAGCCTTCTCTTAAGACTTAACCCTAGTGCTGATTAAGAGGTGTTGCCGAACAGCCCCATAATAAGATATAAATCGTTATTTGTATTTGACCAAATGGTCTTCCATCAGACTAAACTGCCCTACTTCTCCTAGGTAACCACTGTTTAGTTTAAAAAAAAAGAAAAAGAGAGGAAGTACTACCCTACTTGAGAGGATCCCAAATTGAATTAAGCGTTGAACTCGTGTCTGGAGCGAGAAAAAAGGGGAAGGGAAGGTCCCATAAGAGCACTGTCGCTTTCTCGGACAAAGAGACGTTGATGTGAAATTAATTAATCACAAATCACTATTCACTATTCACCAAGAAAAAGAGATGTCGATGTGAAATCACAAACCACAATTCCGTCAACTAGGAGATACCAGAAGGGTAAAAGCATATTTTTGGAACTGTACGCTTGTACGAATTGAAAAAGACATTTCATAGAAATGAAGATACACTGATATAACATGTATATACAGATGAGGGTTCTATGTCATATTTATATAAATTTGCGAAGAAAGTTAAGCGAGTAAATGGTTGTATACTAGGTGGTACTTGGTCTTGAATCGATGATGAGTAGTGTGTAGGTGGGGTATACGTACAAAGTGTATGAGATTGATAGTGTGTAAGTGGGGTATACTAAGTATATGGGATTGATAGTGTATGAGTTGAAATGGAATACCAAGTGTCGAGGCTAGTATTGGTATGCTATAATATTGCTATTCTATAAGGGTAGAAAAAGGTCTAGGGAGGATCTCATTTCTAAGTCGTATACATACAACAGATATCCAATCAGTTATAAGTTTAAGTATTATAGTTATAAATGATAGGATCTCATTTCTAAGTAGTATACATATAACATATATCCTATCAGTTAGAAGTCATATTTTATCTAGTTTTTTATTGGACCTTATGAAAGGTTTAATATCATATAAATAAAAATCTCTAAGTGTTAAGAGTACATGATGACATACATATAAAAATAGTAAAATGTAGTAATAAATTAATAAAGAAAAGAGGGTTTAAATAGATACTAATATAAATAAGAATGTAATATAGAATTGGTATAATTAAACATTTTCAAATAATTCTCATAAAAAGCATTCCAAAATGAACTAACTACATGACCGCATAAGATATAAAAAAGAGTCTATATATATAGTAAAATGAATAGATATAAGTAAAATGAGCATTTGCTGCTCTTGATATTAATATGTATATAAGGCAAGTATTAACAACCATGCATGCATGTCTAAGCTAGCTACTAGCAAAATATATACATATCTTGTGAAGAACAACAACTAGGCACTTATATATACCCATACTTTGTGCAAGTAGACAAAATACAGATAAGCAAAAGCTGGTACAAACAAGTCAAAAATAAAGTCTAGCTATTTTAATAAACTTTATATATACGCATGCATAATATATATTAATTATTACCTGATCAGCTAGTCTCAATAGAAAAATATTCTTCAGAAGTCCTATGTTGCTCAAAAAATATTCTTCAGAAAAATATCTAGTACCAGGAATTATATATGGTGTTTTCTCTTTCTTGTTTCAACATGGAATGCTAGCTAGCTATTTATAAGAAAGAGGTGCGTAGTAGTCCATTCTTTAATTAGCCGACAAATTAAAGAGATCAAGTTGGTACATTAAAAAGTTTTAAAAATAAAACAAGATATATATAAATTAAGGTTGGGGGAGTAATAAACAATATGTGAAAATGAAGTTGAGGAGTAAATTAAAAAGATTCTCTTAATTAATTAATTCTGGGACCGGCTAGCTATATATAACTTAACATATAGGGTGAAACATATAAAACATATCTATGAAAATGAAGTGTCAATCATCGATATATGGTTGGTACCTCATGACTGCGCGCCTGGTATCAAATTTTGACAAGTATATATGTATATAAAGTTATAAACTACTGTACCCATACATGAAACAAGTCCTAGTCATCTGCAGCTAGCATGGGCCTGATGTAAAATTCACAAGAATATATATTCCGTATGGCGAGTTAACAAGTAAATTATAATGTGGATGGCTAGCTAGCTAGCTTGACTCTCAATGTTTTTCTTAAAAAAGATAAATTAATGCAGATGCCATATTTATATTATTTACAATTTAGAACACCAGCATAGATGATTTTGTAATTTGAGTCTTAACTTTTTATAATTTTATTTGTGCTATATATAATAATATTACCTATTGAATATGTATAAAAACAATATAAAAGTCAAATATATAGTTGTACCCTCTAGCATCTTAATTAAGTTTAGAACTAATTATGAAATATATATATAAACATCATTTTTTTTTAAAAAAAAAAATCACAAGGCGGTGTTAAGATATTTGTTGATAATATTATAGAATTGCACACGGTTTGGCACATCAATACGGCCACAAAGAATCAGGTTAGTATATGAGTGGAGACATGCACCCAAACGTTGAGACCTGCTTCTCTCCTCTCTCTCTCTAGTGTTTATATGGTAAGTGTATTAGCCACGTTCATTTGTTTCATTGAGGGGTTTAATATCTCTTTTTATCCAGTTTCCTTTCGTTTCATTTGCACACGCTGATGCCGCGTGGTTGCTTAACCTCTGACCATTCGTCGTTGCAATAATTCACTGTTGTAAAGGATGCGTCAAGGGTACATAATTAATTAAGAAATTAGCTAGAGATCACTTATTGATTGATTGACTGGGTATTAATGGATTATGACTAACTAGCTAATCAAATTGCGGCTAACTAAGGTGTTCATATTCCAAGCATGTCGGCCATAAATTGATTGAAGTTTGCATATTAATTAATCCATTGATGTATAGTTCGCTGGCTGTATTGTGCAATGATTAATTTTCTATATGTAGCAAACATTCATGTTGTTATAACTTAAGGATATAATTTCGTTACCAACTTAAGGATATATGGTAGAATAGCTAGGAAGAGTTTGTTATTCTTCTACTCTTTTAATAAATTAATCTTATTCTTCAAATAGGCTCATTTTTTTAGGTTCACTACAAAATAAAATAAATATTTATACAAAATAAGATGAATTTTAAACAAACAAAAAATTTGTGTACAACAAATTTAAAACATAATTTTTAGAATGATAAAATTAACTTTATGGAATGTAAACTAACACAATTAGCCGCCTTATAATCCATAAAGAGTAATACAAAAGAGTTATATCATGTTAAAAACTTTACTTTGTCATAGAAACATTAATGACACTTAAAGGAGAGATAATTATCGTTGCATAAGTTATCCGATCAAGATAAATTAGAAAAGATAAACAAATCAAATTGATAACAATAGACATAACATGGCATGAATAAAATGCTTTAAAACATTTTTACAAATAAAGTAGTCGTTCCCCCAATAAATATTACATATGCATTAAATAAGATTAATGAAGAAATAAAATAAAGTTGTGAATCAATGATCTAACAAGGGTAGTGTCATATATAAAATAACCAACCAATTTAATTAATTGCTTGATAGTGATGACACAAAGTATATGCGTTGACGTTGACTAATTAAATATTATTAATTTTATCGCTTATATGAAAACAGCAGTCAGATAGCTACCTGGAACTATTTTCTAAATTGAGAAAGAAGAGATTTTTGTATGCTCACCGAAACTGTCACAAAATATCATATATATGCAAACAAAATTATGAATGAAATTAACAAATGCATCATAAAAGATCGAGGATATTAATTACTCACATGCATGGTTTCCCTTAAATTAAATATAAAATTTCTATCATGTGATAACTATTGATTTTTGTATATTTCAAAAAATCCAAGGGCATCAAGACCAAATTTGGAAGACAATATTTCCTTGTTGTATATTACCTAACATGCATTAGCTATTTGCTCTATATATATAGTTGTTTCTTTGTTAACTAATTTGTGTTAGGTTCTAAATTCAGAAGGGATTTCTTGTCGTATTAAAACAATTTGGTAGTAGAGGTGCTATCGGGTCGGGTCGGGTCCGGATACTATTATATTTGGATCCGTATCCTAAAAGTGTTCGGGTTCAAATTTCGATCCATATACTTATTTGTTTCAAATCGGGTCGGGTCCGGATCCGGATACCTATCTACCCGTAGATATTTCGGGTCCAGTCTTTCGGTTCCGGATAGATAGATACCCATAACTTGTTTGTGGATTATCGGGTCCGGTCCGGATATGGGCGGTTCCGGATCCGAAGCGGTTATATGTCACAACTCTCAAGAATTTGAGAAAGTAAAATATTGGAGATGGTGATTTCATTTTCTATGATTCAAAAAATTCATGAATGGAATATTAATACTAATTTTTTAATAGAGAATTAAATTTATGGCAGATAATTGATTTCAATGAGATTTATTGCAAAGAAATATCAATGAGAGCAATAAATTTTCATGATTATGCAGAGGATATATAAGGCAAATATTGAAAGATATATTCAGAGCAATAAATTTTTATGATTATGCAGATGATATATAAGGCAGATATTGAAAGATATATTCAGAGCAATAAATTTTATTAAAAAATTAATATGCAAAATGTGATTACTGGCATGACATTTGTTAATTTGATTATATGTAAAATTGTATTTTCATAGTTATTAATATATGTTTTATCGGGTATTTATATGGGTATCGGGTCGGATTCGGTTATGGGTCGGATAACTAATTCAAACCCATATCCTATCCATTACAATATCGGTTCCGGTTCGGATCCAGATCGGATATTAAATTATTAATTTTGTAACCGTACCCATAATTTAACCGGTTATATTTTTTAAACCATACCCTACCCAAATTAACCGGATCCGGGTCGGTTCCAGGTCGGATCCGGTTCGGTTCCGGATCGGATCCGGGTAATCGGATAAAAGTAGCACCTCTATTTGGTAGCTTAATCTTCAACTTTACTACGAAAACTGTTTTCTATTAGCAAATGTTAGCTAGTTAACTGAGAAAATATTTTATATCATTCTCCTTCTTTACAATATACCAAAATGCTCCACCCACATTCATATTGATGAATTATGAAGTACTAATTGTGTTTATTTGTTTGATGAAGTTTGAGGTGGTATGTGAATGAGAGACAAAATTGCTCTTAAAAGCTTGCTTGACTCTTCTTCATGTTTAAATATTTCTACCTCTTATCCTTATTATTTTTCCTAGATGTTTCTCAAGAATACTCTAAAGTTAGATATTATTTTACAGATATTATTTTACTAATATTTCTAGAATACTCTTTTTCTAGATATTTTAATACACATTTCTAGACTCGAGGATACTTTCTTACAATATTCTAGAACCTAAATATTTAACAAAACAAGAAATTAAGTTTATACGTTCAACATTAATCCAAACTTATTTTATTTTTCGCCTATATCCAACCATCCAAACCTTACAACTCTACAATTACTATATATGTTATTCCTTCTCATTAATATTTTAAGAAAGTGTCCTTATTAGCCTTAAAGCACTAAAATTCTATATATCAAGGATTTCAAATATCTAAAACTAGACATATTAGTATATTGCCAGGACAATGACATATCTATCTATATCATCGAATTGGTATTTGTCCAAAGGGCTTTGGACAAAGTCTCATCCAAAGTCGAATTTTAACCGTCCATTATGTATTAAGATTCACACAAATGATTTGAAACTTAATAAATTTAGATGAATTTTTGAATCCAAACCATCTGTGTGAATTTTTACAAAGATCAGACGGTTTGGGACAACTTTGAATGTGCCTTCGTCCAAAGGGCTTTCGACAGAAACCCCACCCCCTAATTCATTTATAAATCAGAAGAATGGAGAAGGGAAAAATAAAGAAAGAGAAGAACCAACGTCTTGTGGCTAAAAATAATATCATTCGTATGGGAGTTCGTATGTTTAAAACTCAAATGATAGATTTTTATGAATATATATTTAAATGTGAGATTTTGATTTTCATCTATCTTTATTCTTAAAACATTGTTGATTGATATGTATGAATTTTATCTAGGCTCGACCTTCAACTTCTCTCAAAAAAAAACAGAGAGAGAGATTTGGTGTGGCAAGTCCATATATGGTCCCTCTTCGGATTTAATTAGTGTCAGAAAAAAAAAACAAGATAAGATGAAACTTCAAAAGAAATAAGAGTACATGATAGCAAAAGATAATGCAGGAATGCAGGAATAAATCATTGTAATTGAACAAATTACAACTTTTTAACTAGCTATTTTAAGATTTTAGTTAGAATATTTGTATTATTTTTCAGACAAGGGAAAAAATCATTCCAATTAAATGGTCTAAAATTTTAAAGGAAAATTATTCTTACACCCCATATAATGGACTCCTTAATCCTTATCTGCACCTAAAAGGTGTTTAATACTTAGTACATAACTTGTTAATATCTAATATCAAAATTCAAGCATTATATCTAGTATGTGAAGTGTTCGTCTTTTTTTTTTTTTATGATTATTAGGAGGCTTAGAAAAATGTCAGATAATAAAACAATATAACTTTTAGAGAACTTAAATTTGTAATAACGGAGAAATTAACCACGTTTGATTTAGTAGTTAAAAATAATATTCTTTGTGTGAAGGATCTCTTGTGAATATTAATTATTAAAAGGTGGAGGGGTGTCTGCCCCTATGCACATTTTTTTTAATCTCAAATATGAAAGCCTGACCTCAAATAACCCTTTCTCTAAATAAATTCCTAATAACTAAAGTATAATCATTTTATTGTCTCTTTTAAAAATATATTAGAGGTGAGTCCGGCTAGTATGATATCGGTGTCATATGACACTAACTTCAAAATTGATTGAATAGACTTTAAACGACTAATCCAAACCGTTCAAACCGATTTACTTTATGAGTGAAGCGTTTACATGCAATTTTTTTTTATATTTTCGAGTTATTTTAGTATCAATCACGCGGTAAAAAATGTTGAAAAATGAATATATTAAAATTAACTTAAAAACTTACACATTTGACCGCTTGACTTGATACTAAAATAAATTCGAAAAATTATAAATTCTGTATGTAAACACACAACTAATGAAGTAGATCGGTTTGAACGGTTTGAATTCACTGTTTGAAGTTGATTTGATAGGTTTTGGAGTTTGTGTTATATAGGCTGAAATGACACTAGTGTTATATTAGCCAGACTCATTAGAAGCCATTTTTATTTTATCTTTTTTTAGAATTAATAGTTTTCTTCTCTATCTAAAAAATATTATAAAACTTTAAAAAATAAAAATTTGGATTTTTTTTTTACAATATTTTATATGCATTATCGAATCAATGGAAGAAATCTTACTAATAACTAATCCCATGTGCCGACTTGCCGACATGCATGTCTTGTCAAGTATAGATGCTTCTGCATATTAGAATTGATGGTACATATTTGTAAAGAGATGCTTCACATTTTTTTAAAGATTTTCTAAGTACCTCGAATTAAATAAGGCGATAAGCATTTTAAGGCAGAGATATATACTTGTTCATTAGAATGGATGGTACATATTTGTAAAGAGAGATGCTCCACAATTTTGGTAGATTGTGAGTTAATATCAGTCTTTGGTTTAATGACAAATGACAAAAATTTCGTATGAGAGATTGTGAGTTTGAAACTCGAATAAACGTTCTTTATGAACATTGTGAGTTTGTATATTTATATTATGTTAAATTTCATACAATTTAAATGTCATTTGAACTTTGATAAAAAAAATATATTAAATATAAAATGTTGCATATCTCAATTTATTTTATGTAAACGTGAATAAAATTTGATTATATACATAAAGTAATAGATCATTTTTCATCTGTAAATTGTAAAATTATAAGTTATTTATTACTATGGAGATTATCAAATTAATTCATTGTTAATAAATCTCTAACCATATATTTTTCAAAATTGTTATTACTTGTATAATTTTTTATATCAAGCATCTTTTTAATAGGTTAAGTGTCAAGTCGATCGGATCATATCAGTTTGACTTTAGGAAAGTGTCAAGTCACGGATCAGATTTTACATTTTTCAACTTTGGATGCATGTCCATGTCTCGAATCGAGTCAAATTTAATTCGGATCAGGTGCACTTTTTTTTTTTTTTTAAATTCTAGTCAAGTTGCGTCGAGTCGGATGGATTTCTCAAATTGGATCGGATTTTACTCTAAACCTGGTTATATGGTTTCTAAACTTTTGATTAATTAGTTAAATAAAAAATAAAAAATTTATAGCTAGGGGTCGCCACGGTTGCAAGAAAAGAAAATATTTTATTTATCCGAGATTAATTGTGTATGATTCATTTATAATTACCAACTAAAAGCAAAAGGCCTGAAATATATATATACCTTCATATCTTCATATCTTTATGGCGCATATGTGGAAACTAAAAGTATTATTAAACTATATCTTTTAAACTATATTGTTAATTATTTTGCATTTCTGAGCATATGTGAAAAAAATGAGCATATCTTTTCTGAGCATATTGTTAATTATTTTGTTAGTTATGGTGCATATGTGAAAAAAAATATATAGGTAGGCTAATATTAACTACGATGCATGTCTAAGCTAGCTACATGCAAATTACAGATAGCAAATTAATACCGGTACAAACTAGGAAAATAATTAATTGTCAAGATATTTTAAAAAACTTTCTAACATATATTCTTAATCAGCTAAGTAGTTTCTAGAATCAGTTTTAATTAGTAGCGTGAATATATATATATAATTGCTTAACAGTACGTAGCTATTAATTAACACTAATATCATATCCTTAAAGCTAATTAATTAGTTTTTTTTTTTTTATCCTCACCTTTCCAACTGATTCTTGTAATATAGTCATATATAAAAGTGAAATCTTCAAAACTGTAGGTGAAAAGAATGGCACAGTCTATAAACTGTGTCATTCTTTTCCCAAGAATCTATGACACAGTTGCCTGACTGTGCCGTGCGCCCGGTGACAAACTTCACAAGCACAGTCTATAAACTGTCCATGGAACAAGTCCTAATCATCTAGAGCATGAGCCTCATGTAAAATTTCACAAGTACATATAGATATACGGTATAGCGAGTTACCAAGTAAATTAATATGGATGCTATATTTGTATTATTAGCAATTTAAAAGATAAATTCAGGTGATTTTGTAATTTGAGTCTTATTTTTTATTATTTTACTTTTTTTAATTTTATTTAGGGCTACACAATAATAGTACTTATTGGATATAGAACACAGCGTATAATTATATACATATTAATTGCACACGGTGTGGCTCATCAAACGGCCACAGAGAATCCGGGTCAATATATGAGTGGAGACATGCACACAAACGTTGAGACCTGCCTCTCCTCTCTCTTATCTTTGTATGGTGAATTAGCCACGTTCATTTATTTCATTGGGGGGTTTAGTATCTCTTTTTATCCATTTTGCTTTCGCTTCATTTGCACACGTTGTTGCTTCATGAGCACATAACAAATTAGAGCACGTTGTTGCTTCATGAGCACATAACAAATTAGAGCACGTTGTTGCTTCATGAGCACATAACAAATTAGAGCACGTTGTTGCTTCATGAGCACATAACAAATTAGAGAGCTTATTGGCTACAAATTAATGGATTATGACTAAGTAGCTAATCAAATTATGGCTAATTGAGGTGCCAATATTAAATCCAAGCATGTCGGCCAGTAAATTAATTGATGAACTAATTCGCAAATTAATTAACCGATTAATGTACAATTCATTTAGGGCCCGTTCGGCAACGGCACTGTTGCCGTGGGAAAAAAAAATTGACTCTTGAGTGAATTTTTTTTTCCCACGGTGAACAGTAAAAAGTAGTTCAAAATTGTTGATTCCTATTCCCATTTTTATTCCTTAGCAGGCCGCCGAACAGGGCCTTACTCTAGAGAAATAACATAACGTGACGAGACTAATACACCGTTATTTGGTCACGTCATGTCACGTGACTAAAATTTATTCTTACATGATACGACGAGACATTTCAAATTGTATAGGACAATTACGTGATTTGACTATTCGTAAAACGTGACTGATCGCGTTTAAGTATTGTTTTTTATTTAAGTTAGTTCAAAAAAAAAAAGAATAACAAAATGTATAAAAAAAATAAAAAAAAACTATTACAAAATGTTCAAACCGCTTGTAAATAGATCTAGTTCGCCTGTCATGAGTACATAGTGAGTGTAGATAGTTTGTGTGGAATCTAAATTAGGAACTTGTAGAACTTTTTTAATTGTCAATTAAATTGTTGTAGCTTTAAAAGCTTCCAACCTTCAAAAAAGAAAAATGTTCAAACCGTAAAGAATGCACAATTATTTCAGTAACTAACTCTTTCTTTCAACTACAATGCACAATTTCTTTAATTTCAATACATGCATGCCAAATATATATTGGAAAAAGCCATCAGTTATTTCAAACTTTTAGGACTATTTTTTTAAGTTGGAATGAATATTTGTATGCTAGATTGCTAGTGCAAAGAAAAATATTTAAAACAATGTTGTATAGTCAGTGCTGATCATGTACCATAATTAGTGTATTGATTTTATCCGACCGGTCCAACCCGACCCGTGCAAACCCGGGACCCGGACCCGGACCGACCCGGATCCGAGCATGAACCCGACCCGAACCGTCCTAAAGGGATGGGTCGGGTTTAAAACGGGTCGGATGCGGTTTTCTGGGCGAAACCCGACCTCCCCCCACCGTTTCAACCCGTCTACCCGAACCCGACCCGGACCGGCCTAAACCCGATCCGAACCGACCTAACCCGACTAAACCCCCTCAAACCCGGCCGAACCCGGGTGAACCGACCCTAACCCCCCCGAAACCCGGGTCAAACCCGGCGGGACCCAACCCGACCCGAGCCAACCCGCCCCCCCCCCCCCCACCGAAATTTGAAATTTTTTTGAGTTTCAACGGCAGATTTCCCCCCCCCCCCCAAAAACACCCTTAAATATACCCCCATTCTTCATAAATTTTCACATCTCATACTCATTATTCTCAATCTCTCATTCTCTCAATCTCATATTCTCATACTCTCAATATTTTATTATTCTCAAATTTTATTTTTATTGTTTAAAAAAAAAGAGTTGCAATTTATTTCATTCTACAAATACGCAAAGGAATACGAAAGACGAAAGTAGAGGAATTACGAAGGATTTTTTTCATTCTACCTCCCGCAAGATTTTTCCGCAAGATGAAAAGGTTAGATTTATTTTTAGTAATTGTTAAATAATTAGAATTAGTTTAAATAGGTTAATTTAGTAATTGTTAGGAATTGTTAGATAATTTTATGTAATTGTTAGTAATGTTTAGAAATTTGTAGTAATTTTGAGTAATTGTTACTTTGTTAGTAATTGTTAGTAATTTTAAGTAGTTGTTAGTAATTTTTAGTAATTGTTAGATATTGTTAGTAATTTTTAATATTGTTAGTTTTTCTTTGTTAAATTCGGATTTATTTTTAAATTTATTAGATAAATAAGCTACATTTATTTGTTTGTTCAAATAAATGTTATATTTGTTAGATTTTTGAATATGTTAGATTATTGGATTTTATTTTTGAATATGTTAGATTATTGGATAATGGATATGTTAGATTATTGGATTTGTTAGATTATTATATTTTATTTTGAAAATCGGATTTATTTTGAAATATGTTAGATTTTATTTTTTTAAATTCGGATTTATCTTAAATAGGTTAGATTTTTTAGTTATTTTTTATTTTTGAATTTGTTGGATAGTTAGATTTATTTTTAAATATGTAATCTTTATTTTTAATAGGTTACATTTGAATAATTTCAAATATGTTAGATTTTAGATTTATTTTGAAATATGTTAGATTTTACTTGTTAAAATAAGTTATTTTATTTATAATTAGGTTGGATAAATAGATTTGTTAGATAAATATGTTATATTTTCTTTTTTAAATTTTGAATATGTTAGATTATTGGATTTTATTTTGAAATTCGGATTTATTTTGAAATAGACTAGATTTTATTTTTTTAAATTCGGATTTATCTTAAATAGGTTAGATTTTTTAGTTATTTTTTATTTTTGAATTTGTTGGATAGTTAGATTTATTTTTAAATATGTTATCTTTATTTTTAATAGGTTACATTTGAATATTTTCAAATATGTTAGATTTTAGATTTATTTTTAAATATGTTAGATTATTATATTTAATTTTGAAATATGTTAGATTTTACTTTTTAAAATAAGTTATTTTATTTATAAATAGGTTAGATAAATAGATTTGTTAGATTTTGAATATGTTAGATTTTAGATTTGTTAGATTTTGTTAGATTTTGTTAGATTTCTTAGATTTATTAGATTTTGTTAGAGTTATAACAAATCTAACAAATCTATTGTTAGATTTTGAATATGTTAGATTTTGAAATTTTGAATATGTTAGATTTGTTAGATTTTAGATTTGTTACTTCAATGTACAATAGATTTGTTAGATTTTGTTAGAGTTATAATTTAAATTTTGAATATGTTAGATTATTGGATTTTATTTTGAAATTCTAACCTCTTTTAATCTTTATTGTTATTTTTTTAAATTATAATTTCTAAATATTTCAATTGTTTCATTTTAAAGAATAATTACTAACAAAAAAAAAAAGTTAGAACTCCGCCTATGTTATTTTACATAGCCGGTCCCAAGCCCGGAATAAAGGAGGAGGATAACTTTTGTTTTTAAATCTATTGTTTTAAAATAATTCGGTTTTAAAGATAAAAAATAATTCGGTTTAAAACTAATTCGGTATATCTCGGTTTTAGAATAATTTGGTTTTAAACTAATTTGGTTTTAACAAAATTTGGTTTTAACTTAATTTGATTTTGTTATAACAAAAATATATTGAGTTCAAATAAAAAAAAAAGAAAAAAAAAATGCCAAAAAAAAACGTCTCTGCCACTGTCTGGCCCTCTCTGCCTCTCTGGAAACTGAAAAAAAAAAAACAGAAACCGAAAAAAAAAAAAAAAAAAAAAAAAAACCGGACCGGACCTACCCGGACCGGACCGACCCCCGACCCGACCTAACCCGCCGGGTTTAGACCGGGTTAGGATCGGCCGAGTCAGACCCCAACCCGACCCCCCCCCCCCGACTCAACCCGTTGACCCGGGCTAACCCGTGCCCGAGTCAACCCGGGGACCGGGCGGGTTTGGACCGGACCGACCCGACCCGGCCCTTTTTCAAACCACTATTAATGTCGCATTGTCGCAGCTTATGTACTAAAAGAAATGGAACAATAACCACTTTACTATAGTACCAACCTCTGGTATTGAAAATTTTGACAGTTTCGAAACATTTCATATTGCTCACAAAAACAGGAGAAAAACACCACAAAATGGCTTTATCTAACTAAGTCAAATCCCTCAAGTTTCAGTACAAAAAATTAAGTAGGTACCTAAGCAACTGAAATTCCCTCTGTATTATTGGGTTCGTCAAATTGAGGCAGTTTGGGCTCCAAATCAATGAACTTATTAGACATGCTAGCTAGATGAGAAATGCTGACCCGACCTTCCCTCTTTATATAATCAGCAACCGCTTGCATCTCTTCTTGAGATATGTATATGTACTTTCCCCTATCATCCATCACTCCAGATAACCTCCCTATATTTAAAAAAAAATGAAAAAACCTGTGAGAATCTATAAATCCAAATGCTGTTTTTTATAAGCATAATATTAAGCAGAGTGATAAAAAATACCCAAACTTTCAAGTGTCATTATTCGGTTGATACAATCCTGAGTACGTAGTTTGAACTCAGCTGCAAGGTCCTCCAATTGGACGCATTTTTGTATCTAAACCACAAGAATATACAAAACAAACTAAGCAAGCATGACAAACTCACAAGAGTTCTGGAAAATATAAAGTTTGATCAATTTCAGGTAAATAGAAGTAGAAAGAAAAAAAATAAACAGTCTCATTTGTAACTTTAAATTAGATACAAATATCTAGTCCATACTGTGACCTTTAAAATGGATACCTCCCCGAATAACATTTCTTAAGCAATTAAACTGTTGTAGCAGATTAACGTATTTGTTTTTCCATAATTTAAGGAAAACAAAGCAGAATTTTCTTTCATGTGTGCTCCTAGCCCCATACAAAAACCTAAAAAGTATCTAATATCCCGTTACAAAGCACGAAAAGTAGTAAGGCACACCAGAAACTTCAATTTCTTTAAAAGATATTTCTCCCTTGCAGATGATGACATGTATATATTACCTCCTGTTTTATATGTCATATTCTAAGGAAATAAAGTGACATTGTGCATTGATATACAAACCTTGATGTATTCAACAAAATTGCGGAGCAACCCCTGGCCATCATCCTGTGACTCATTTTCAGTAGTTCCCTCTGCATCAACAGAGAATGCATCTTTCCATTTTTCAAACTCCAAAGCAGCTGCTTCTTCCTCTTTTACTTTGCGGGCCAGCGCCTCCTCTTCCTGTAAACAGTTGATAGCAAGTATTCCATCAGAATGAAAGCATAAAGAGGGAACATTTTCACATATTACCCAACAAAAGACATTGTTTCCAGTTTTATTCAAATTGAGGGAAATTTAGGTACTTCTTTGCAGAAAGCATGAGAGCAGGGGTATATGTTAATATAAGTTACTTAAATTCCCAGTTTTTTGGTGTATATATGATCATCCAAAGTTTTTAGGAACCACAACAAAATTTAATAATACTTATAGAACCTGCTGACGCTCTAGGGCTTCTCGCTCTTCATCCTTCCTCCTTCGCATCTCAGCATATCCATCCTGCTTTGACTGCCTCGATTCCCGTGCTGCTGCCTCTGCCTATAAAAAAAAATTATCCCAATAAATATAAAATAAGGAAAGAAAGTATGTGAAAAGACAAACATCACAGCTTGCAAGGACACCTGGCGCTGGGCTTCACGCTCTTGCCTCTTCTTTTCTTTTTTCTTAGATGACTTGCCAACATTTTGCTCCTCTTCTATCTCTTCTTCACTTCCATCCTCAACTTCTGATTATTGCAACCACAAAAGGAATGATTTAAGAGCATCTGTGCATATTGTTTTTTTTTTTTCCATTTTTTGGGTTTTAATTGGATTGATAGAACTAACCATCAATGCTGGCAGAAGCAGTAGAAGTACTGGGTCCTGCACCAGCAGCCGGCCTCCTACGCATGCGACGGCCCCCACCAGCACGCACCACTCTCTCCACCTGCATTATTACCAAATTCACTTACAAAGCTGATATAATCGTTCCATACCAGAAATGAAGAACATTTGGGACCTCTCCAGTAAGAAGCTAATAGAGAGCATAGAGCTTTCAGACATGTCCTTTGATACTTTATACTTAAATCTTGGTGAAATTCACTACAGGGCTGTATGTCTGATTTTGCAATTAACGAGCTATAATCAAGTTGGTCCTATCCAAATATTGGACATAAAGATAGAAATTTAAGGAAGCAAAAGTCTTCTGATTTGCCTCTTTGGTGAATACATAAGAAATTGATGTGACTTCGATTTAATTTGGGGGTAAATTTCTACTAACAACTGAAAAATCAGGTATCCTCGTGCAAAATTGGGCGACTAACAACAAACCAAATTCAATTAAAAGGTAAGCTAAGAAATTAATTTGGAAAATTTAAATACCTGGGGAGCCTGAGGTTCTTCTTCGTGCTCATGGTGTGCGATCTGGCGGCGCCTCCACCATACAAGCGGGAACAGCGCCACCACCAAAAGCATACATATCACCGCCGCTATTATCTCTTGCATCTCTCTCCGTCAAGCTGGATTTCCCGAAATTTACCTTTCTTTTTCTTTTGTATTCTGATCGTTCTTTGCTCCAGTTTTTCCAGGTACCGTACAAGGAAGCAAAGAGAGACAGAGGGGTGGTAGCATCTCGTCTTTTCTAGTTTTGGCCGTCGGATTTAATACGCACGGATCGGATCCATCCGATGACATCACTCAGGGAGATTTAAGTGTGAATCTGATCCGTCCATTTAAAATCATGGTCCAGGCCGTCTGATTATGTGTCTATCAGAAATATAACATGCACATGGTGTACACCGTACGGTGAAGAAGATTAACAATGATATGTTGGACCTATTTTGTACCAGTTTTCCACGGCAGACAGTGTCCGATTCAAACGGACTCCAGGGAAATATCGCTTCCATAGGTAATTTCCCGTTAACAGTCCAAGCACAAAATTGTACACATTACCTATACTAATCAACTGTAAATTAAGAATATAAATTTTTATTAACTGGCATAATATTCATTATTGTAAATTAAGAATATAAATTTTTATTAACTGGCATAATATTCATTATTGTAAATTTGCCAATACAAGAAAGAAATGCCTTTGTGCCTATTGTCAGTGCAATTTGTTGGTGCATTTGAAGAGAAATGATTTACGCTTTGCAACACCTGTTACTAGATCTGTGAAATCAATTATGTCAATATTGGGCTAGTCTGGGAAAATGGCCTATAAGCTGATACCAGTGCAAGTGATAGGGCCCATAGTTATTTTGCTTGGAGACACTGCGGAGCATCTGAATTCTGACATCAGTAGCAAGTTCAATTTCGATGTGTAGTTGTACCCTTAATGTTTTGAACGGAAGAAGAGTAAAAAAAAGAGCTTGCCGCTTTGAGAGTCTCTACGTGATTTTTATCTTTCACCCACTTCCTGAGCAGGCGCTTCTGAATCGTAAGATAGGAGAAGAAAGAGAGATAGAGAGAAGAGAGGAGGGCAGAGAGAGAGATGAGAGAAAGGCAAGAATATCAGCATCATCACTGTTTCTTTTTTTGTTGCTCATGAGTTGATGTAGCCATGTTGGTTCTTTCTCCTCACCCCTATCTCTTCTCTTTTTGAACCATCTCTTTATTCTCCTCTCATCTCTCCCTCTCTTTTCGGGCCTTTTCTTTCCTTCTCATATATATTTCTTACAATTAGTTCTCTATGGTTTTTGTTAGTATTACCAGTTTACCACCTTTTGTTTCTACTGTGTGTGTTTGTGTTAGTTTTAGCTTTAGTTCTCTACGGTTTTTGTTTTCATATTACTGTGTATTAGTTTTAGTTTTTCTTAGTATTATTACGTACGTGTTTCTTCTTTTCTCTTTCCACACACCTCCATTTCTCTGTGGTTTTCTCTATATGTTTTTCGGACCATTGTACATGCTTTTGCGCGCTTTGCGCCTCAGTACCGTTTACAGAGAAGAGACGATGAAGAAGAGAAGCATCGCTCACCGCTTTTGCATCTGCTCACCGTTGGGTCTGGAGGAACCGGAGGAACGAAACACGCATCCCATGATGAGAAGCTGAGCTTGTACGTGTCAGCTTGCATGTAAAGGACGTGGCGCGCGGGGATATTTTCTCTGTACACTATGACAAGTGATGCTATAGCCCAGAAGTCCAGAACCCAGAAGACCCTGACTCAAATTATAGAAGCTAAGGCTGGAAATCCTCAATCTTAGCGGAAGCCCACAGGAGGAAAGGCCAAACTGAGCCATCAATATATTCAGAGGGATCAAAGTCTACAGGCTCACCAACTGTTCAATTTAGCTAGACTACAACGAGTTGCTTATGTAATTTACATACCCTCTCAGTGTTGCTTAATCATGTAATATCGATGTACTGAATGTTCATGATCTAATCTAAAGCCAACGGGCGTTTTACCAAAAAAAAAGTAGCAAGTTCAATTTCTAAAAGTGACATCAAAATGAAAAAAATAACAGAAACCTGGTGCCCATACCAGCTTCTCGTTTCTGTACTCTGGAGATTGTTTGTTGCTCTTTTATACTGCTGCTTGGCACGTTGGCATGTTGTTGAAGTTGAATTGGTGCGTGTTACATATAATGATACCAGTCAGCGAGGCAAAAAGGTAGTTTGTTGCCTTAACTAGTATCGGTACCATTGGTACCAGTACAGTACTGTCAAAAAGGGAGGAAAAAAAGAGATTATGTACCATTTGCAGATCAGGGTTCTTGATGCTTATTATAAGGGTAATTTAGTTTTTTTTTTTTTGTAAATCTTTGTAATACAGTTTCATATCATTGTAATCGGTAGCTGTATGCTACATTGTTCTCATGAAAAGAAAGAAAGAATGTTTGTTGACAACCTTTTCCCAAGAAGTTTTCCTTTTACCGCTTAATTGCTCGTCTTGGTGATTTGCCCCTTAATTATTTTGCTTTTGTTTAATCGTAAGTAAATTAAACTGTGACATGGAATAGGTAAGGTTCTAATGCTGATGATGTAATGCCTACATGCACCGATGAATTCCCGATGTAATTGGTTAGTGCTGATAGGGTGACTCTCAAGTTAAAATTAATGGTGAGGTGTTTTGTTATATTCTGTAATTTAAGGACATATCAAATTAAATAAATATATGCACTAGTTCAGAAAGTCGATGCAATTTAAAGGAAATCAGTCAAGTTGAGCCATTAACAAAATTTAGAGTCCAAAATAATTAATAGCAAAAAAGAGAAAGATATTAACAACTAGGCCATTGTCTACTACTTTATAAAGAAAATTAGTACTTTGTCTCCAAATAGACGCATGTCTCCTTGTACAAGTTTTGATAGGTAGCATCTTCTTATTTTGATATTTAGTCCTAACCTAGGGCAAGCGGCGCCGCTTTTTGCTTCAACCTGAATCCTTTTGTTAATTCAAAAAGAAAGAGTACGGAACACTCTGCACTCCATAGCCTCACTCTTCATACAAAGTTACAAACTTATATTGAACTGTTCCTAACCTGACGGCGTCATGATCTGATCTGAATTTATCCAGGTCCAACTGCTAAAGCTACTAGGCCCATGAGCAAGTGCTATTGCAGCCCATTTTAACAATTAGCCCAATTCCTAACCTCCTCTTTTAACACCAAATTCTCCCCCGAGCTTTCTCTCTTTCCTGACCACACATCAAACACCTTGCAGTTGCAGGACATGACAGCCTCATACTCTCCTTTTTCTCTTTCCTCTTCCCCTTCATTTCCTTTTATCCTCCTCAGTCGCTCTTGTTTTCTTCTCCCTCTCTCTCTTTATTGTCTCCAGCGCACGATATCCCCCCCCCCCCCCCCCCCCCCCCTCCTCTCTCTCACTTCCGGTTATCTGCTACATTGAATTTAGAACTTCTTGGTTTATTGGCAGCATCGTAACCAACTTATTTGGGTATGCCCTATTTTCAAGTTGTTATAATGGAAGGTTTTATATTAGTCATTGAATAAAAGGTAACTAGAAACGATTAGAAAGAAGTTTGATTTCTCTTTAAAAAAATTATGACTAATTTGCTGTGTTTACAAACTGGTATCTTAAAAATTATGTCTAATTTGCTGTCTATTGGCAGCATCGGAACCAACTTATTTGGAACTACTGAAAATGAGTCAAAGGATGATGGCCAGGGGTTGCTCCGCAATTTTGTTGAATACATCAAGGTTTGTATATCAATGCACAATGTCGCTTCATTTCCTTAGAATATGACATATAAAACAGGAGGTATAATATATACATGTGATCATCTGCAAGGGGGAAATATCTTTTAAAGAAATTGAAGTTTCTGGTGTGCCTTACACTTTTCGTGCTTTGTAACGGGATATTAGATACTTTTTAGGTTTTTGTATGGGGCTAGGAGCACACATGAAAGAAAATTCTGCTTTGTTTTCCTTAAATTATGGAAAAACAAATATGTTAATCTGCTACAACAGTTTAATTGCTTAAGATAAGTTATTCGGGGAGGTATCCATTTTAAAGGTCACAGTAGGGACTAGATATTTGTATCTAATTTAAAGTTACAAATGAGACTGTTTATTTTTTTTTTCTTTCTACTTCTATTTACCTGAAATTGATCAAACTTTATATTTTCCAGAACTCATGTGAGTTTGTCATGCTTGCTTATTTTGTTTTGTATATTCTTGTGGTTTAGATACAAAAATGCGTCCAATTGGAGGACCTTGCAGCTGAGTTCAAGCTACGTACTCAGGATTGTATCAACCGAATAATGACACTTGAAAGTTTGGGTATTTTTTATCACTCTCTTAATGTTATGCTTATCAAAAACAGCATTTGGATTTATAGATTCTCACAGGTTTTTTCATTTTTTTTTAAATATAGGGAGGTTATCTGGAGTGATGGATGATAGGGGAAAGTACATATACATATCTCAAGAAGAGATGCAAGCGGTTGCTGATTATATAAAGAGGGAAGGTCGGGTCAGCATTTCTCATCTAGCTAGCATGTCTAATAGGAATGAGATCTGCTGCGATCCGAGTATTGAGCACAGTAACCCTGCAATCCCTGCTTTTAAAAATCCAACCGTCCAACTTTTTAGTGCACGCATCTCAAAACAGCTAGTTTTTCTGTGGACGCATCTCGAAACAATTCGACAGCTGGATTTGGAAAAGCAGGGATTGCAGGGTACTGTTCACAGTACCCGGATCGCAACAGATTCTCACCCTGTCTAATAAGTTCATTGATTTGGAGCCCAAACTGCCTCAATTTGACGAACCCAATAATACCGAGGGAATTTCAGTTGCTTAGGTACCTACTTACTTTTTTGTACTGAAACTTCAGGGATTTTGACTTAGTTAGATAAAGCCATTTTGTGGTGTTTTTCTTCTGTTTTTGTGAGCAATATGAAATGTTTCGAAACTGTCAAAATTTTCAATACTAGAGGTTGGTACTATAGTAAAGTGGTTACTGTTCCATTTCTTTTAGTACATAAGCTGCAACAATGCGACATTATGGTACATGATCAGCACTGACTATACAATATTATTTTAAATATTTTTCTTTGCACTAGCATACAAATATTCATTCAAACATATATAGTCCTAAAAGTTTGAAATAACTGATGGTTTTTTCCAATATATATTAGGCATGCATGTATTGAAATTAAAGAAATTGTGCATTGTAGTTGAAAGAAAGAGTTTGTTACCGAAATAATTGTGCATTCTTTACGGTTTGAACATTTTTCTTTTTTGAAGGTTGGAAGATTTTACAGCTACAACAATTTAATTGACAATTAAAAAACTTTTACAAGTTCCTAATTTAGATTCCACACACACTATCTACACTCACTATGTACTCATGAGTCATGACAGGCGGTTTGAACATTTTGTAATAGTTTTTTTTTATTGTTTTTTATACATTTTGTTATTCTTTTTTTTGAACTAACTTAAATTTAAAAACAATACTTCAACGCGATCAATCACGTTTCACGAATAGTCACATCATGTGATTGTCCTCTACAATTTTAGTCATGTCTCGTCATACCATGTAAGAATAAATTTTAGTCACGTGACATGACGTGACCAAATAACGATGTATTAGTCACGTCACGTTACGTTATTTCTCTAGAGTAAATGAACTGTACATTAATCGATTAATTAATTTGCGAATTAGTTCATCAATTAATTTACTGGCCGACATGCTTGGATTTAATATTGGCACCTCAATTAGCCATAATTTGATTAGCTACTTAGTCATAATCCATTAATTTGTAGCCAATAAGCTCTCTAATTTGTTATGTGCTCATGAAGCAACAACGTGCTCTAATTTGTTATGTGCTCATGAAGCAACAACGTGCTCTAATTTGTTATGTGCTCATGAAGCAACAACGTGTGCAAATGAAGCGAAAGCAAAATGGATAAAAAGAGATACTAAACCCCCCAATGAAATAAATGACGTGGCTAATTCACCATACAAAGATAAGAGAGAGGAGAGGCAGGTCTCAACGTTTGTGTGCATGTCTCCACTCATATATTGACCCGGATTCTCTGTGGCCGTTTGATGAGCCAAATCGTGTGCAATTAATATGTATATAATTAATTATACGCTGTGTTCTATATCCAATAGGTACTACTATTGTGTAGCCCTAGATAAAATTAAAAAAATAAAATAATAAAAAATAAGACCCAAATTACAAAATCACCTGAATTGATCTTTTAAATTGCTAATAATACAAATATAGCATCCATATTAATTTACTTGGTAACTCGCTATACCGTATATCTATATGTACTTGTGAAATTTTACATGAGGCTCATGCTCTAGATGATTAGGACTTGTTCCATGGACAGTTTATAGACTGTGCTTGTGAAGTTTGTCACCGGGCGCACGGCACAGTCAGGCAACTGTGTCATAGATTCTTGGGAAAAGAATGACACAGTTTATAGACTGTGCCATTCTTTTCACCTACAGTTTTGAAGATTTCACTTTTATATATGATTATATTACAAGAATCAGTTGGAAAGGTAAGGATAAAAAAAAAAACTAATTAATTAGCTTTAAGGATATGATATTAGTGTTAATTAATAGCTACGTACTGTTAAGCAATTATATATATATATTCACGCTACTAATTAAAACTGATTCTAGAAACTACATAGCTGATTAAGAATATATGTTGAGTAAAAGGTTGGAGGTCAAGCCACCCAACTAATTAATATTCACAATGGATTGCTCATTCCGGGTTTCGAACCTGCGACCAACCACACGGAGAGCATTGCCTTTGCCACTAGACCAAATGTTGGTTCTCGATTAAAAATATATGTTAGAAAGTTTTTTAAAATAGCTTGACAATTAATTCTTTTCCTAGTTAATTTGTACCGGTATTAATTTGCTATCTGTACTTTGCATGTAGCTTAGACATGCATCGTAGTTAATATTAGCCTACCTATTTCAGTTATTATTTGCTCATTTTTTTCGGTCAGAAATGCAAAATAAAAAACAATATAGTTTAAAAGATATAGTTTAATCATACTTTTAGTTTCCACATATGCACCATAAATATATGAAGATATGAAGGTATATATATTTTCTCGGATAAATAAAATATTTTCTTTTCTTGCAACCGTGGCGACCCCTAGCTATAATTTTTTTATTTTTTATTTAACTAATTAATCAAAAGTTTAGAAACCATATAACTAGGTTTAGAGGAGTAAAATCCGATCCAATAATTTGAGAAATCCATCCGACTCGACGCAACTTGACTAGAATTTTTTTTTTTATTTAAAAAAAAGTGCACCTGATCCGAATTAAATTTGACTTGCATCCAAAGTTGAAAATATAAAATCTGATCCGTGACTTGACACTTTACTAAAGTCAAACTGATATGATCCGATCGACTTGACTTAACCTATTAAAAAGATGTTTGATATAAAAAATTATACAAGTAATAACAATTTTGAAAAATATATGGTTAGAGATTTATTAACAATGAATTAATTTGACAATCACCGTAGTAATAAATAACTTATAATTTTAAAATTTACAGATGAAAAATGATATATTACTTTATGTATATGATCAAATTTTATTCACGTTTACATAAAATTAATTGAGATATGCAACATTTTATATTTTATATTTTTTTTTTATCAAAGTTCAAATGAAATTTAAATTGTATGAAATTTAACATAATATCAATATACAATGATAATAAGATATCCTTCTATTTTATTTTTTTTTGGTGAGAAAACGTTGTCAAGGTTGTCAAGTTAAACCATTCTCAATGAATTCCGACCCAAAATATAATATATTAAGCTAACCATAATATATAAAGTAAGTTTTAATGAAAAAAACAAAATTATAACAAGGACCATTTTTATTTTATAATTGTTTTACTATTACGTGCTTGTATATATATGTAAATTTTTCTAAAGAAAACATTATAAACGTGTCAGATCAAAATTTATTCATTCTTTTGAACTTTTTGAGATAGAAAGATGGTGGTTTAGTCTTCCAACTTTTATTTAATATTTATAAAGAACGTTTATTCGAGTTTCAAACTCACAATCTCTGATACGAAAAATTTGATCATTTGTTATTAAACCAAAGACTGATATTAACTCACAATCTCCCAAAATTGTGGAGCACCTCTCTTTACAAATATGTACCATCCATTCTAATGAACAAGTATATATCTCTGCCTTAAAATGCTTGTCGCCTTATTTAATTCGAGGTACTTAGAAAATCTTTAAAAAAATGTGAAGCATCTCTTTACAAATATGTACCATCAATTCTAATATGCAGAAGCATCGATACTTGACAAGACATGCATGTCGGCAAGTCGGCACATGGGATTAGTTATTGGTAAGATTTCTTCCATTGATTCGATAATGCATATAAAAGATTGTAAAAAAAAAAAATCCAAAATTTTATTTTTTAAAGTTTTATAATATCTTTTAGATAGAGAAGAAATTAAACTATTAATTCTAAAAAAATATAAAATAAAAACTGCGTCTAATATATTTTTAAAAGAGACAATAAAATGATTATACTTTAGTTATTAGGAATTTATTTAGAGAAAGGGTTATTTGAGGTCAGGCTTTCATATTTGAGATTTAAAAAAATGTGCATAGGGGCAGACACCCCTCCACCTTTTAATATTCACAAGAAATCCTTCACACAAAAAATATTATTTTTAACTACTAAACCAAACGTGGTTAATTTTTCCGTTATTACAAATTTAAGTTCTCTAAAAGTTATATTGTTTTATTATCTGACATTTTTTTAAGCCTCCTAATAATCATAAAAAAAAAAAAGACGAACACTTCACATACTAGATATAATGCTTGAATTTTGATATTAACAAGTTATGTACTAAGTATTAAACACCTTTTAGGTGCAGATAAGGATTAAGGAGTCCATTATATGGGGTGTAAGAATAATTTTCCTTTAAATTTTTAGACCATTTAATTGGAATGATTTTTTCCCTTGTCTGAAAAATAATACAAATATTCTAACTAAAATCTTAAAATAGTTAAAAAGTTGTAAGTTGTTCAATTAGAAAAAATTCATACATATCTATCAACAATATTTTAAGAATAAAGATAGATGAAAATCAAAATCTTACCTTTAAATATATATTCATAAAAATCTATCATTATTGAATTTTAAACCTACGAACTCCCATACGAATGATATTACTTTTAGCCACAAGATGTTAGTTCTTCTCTTTCTCTATTTTTCCCTTCTCCATTCTTTTGATTTATAAATGAATAGGGGGTGAGGTTTTTGTCGAAAGCCCTTTGGACAAAGGCACATTCAAAGCTGTCCCAAACCGTTTGATCTTTGTAAAAATTCACACAGATGGTTTGAATTCAAGGAGTCATCTAAATTTATTAAGTTTTAAATTATTTGTGTGAATCTTAATACAGAATTGAAGGTTAAAAATCCGACTTTGGATGAGACTTTGTTCAAAGCCCTTTGGACAAATCCCAATTCGATGATATAAATATGTCATTGTCCTGGCAATATACTAATATGTCTAGTTTTAGATATTTGAAGTCCTTGATATATAGAATTTTAGTGCTTTAAGGCTAATAAGGACACTTTCTTAAAATATTAATGAGAAGGAATAACATATATAGTAATGAGTGAGGCTACGGTGCTATGCATAGCACTGTTTGGGTCTGTGGCTCCGTGCTACAGCTTAAAATTTGACTTTTTAAAATCCTAACGGTTCATCCGAACCGTTCAACATGATTATAAAATGAATATGTACTTGCAAATCAAAATTTATATTTTTTCGAATTTTTTTTACTATTTTTTCGAAAATCACTTGATCTGAACATTCTGGACCATCCAAAAACAGCCTATCTAAAAAAGTAGTAAAAAAGTTTGAAAAAATGTAAAATTTGATTTGCAAGTACATGTTCATTTTATAATCATGTTGAACGGTTTGGATCGACCGTTAGGATTTTGAAAATTCAAATTTTGAGCCGTAGCACGGACCCAATCCGTGCTATGCATAGCACCGTAGCCTCACTCTATAGTAATTGTAGAGTTGTAAGGTTCGGATTGTTGAACGTACAAACTTAATTTCTTGTTTTGTTAAATATTTAGGTTCTAGAATATTGTAAGAATCCTCGAGTCTAGAAATGTGTATTAAAATATCTAGGAAAAGAGTATTCTAGAAATATTAGTAAAATAATATCTAACTTTAACTTTAGAGTATTCTTGAGAAACATCTAGGAAAAATAGTAAGGATAAGAGGTAGAAATGTTTAAATATTTTGTATGAGGTCTCATAGGTCTAATAGGTCTATAATGTTTTTAGGAGTAGTATAATTAGAGCTGACATGTCAAAACATGAAGAAGAGTCAAAGCAAGCTTTTAAGAGCAATTTTGTCTCTCATTCACATACCACCTCAAACTTCATCAAACAAATAAACACAATTAGTACTTCATAATTTATCAATATGGATGTGGGTGAAGCATTTTGGTATTGCAAAGAAGGAGAATGATATAAAATATTTTCTCAGTTAAAGTTAATTAGCTAATTGCTTGGCGGTTTCATACAGGTAACATTTGCTAATAGAAAATAGTTGTTCTTAGTAATTTAAGTTGAAGGTCAAGCTACCAAATTGTTTTAATACCACAAGGAATTCCTTCTGAATTTCGAACCTAACACAAATTAGTTGACAAAGAAACAACTATATATATATAGAGCAACAAATAGCTAATGCATGTTAGGTAATATACAACAAGGAAATATTGTCTTCCAAATTTGGTCTTGATGCCCTTGGATTTTTTGAAATATACAAAAATCAATAGTTATCACATGATAGAAATTTTATATTTAATTTACGGGAAACCATGCATGTGAGTAATTAATATCCTCGATCTTTTATGATGCATTTGTTAATTTCATTCATAATTTTGTTTGCATATATATGATATTTTGTGACAGTTTCGGTGAGCATACAAAAATCTCTTCTTTCTCAATTTAGAAAATAGTTCCAGGTAGCTATCTGACTGGTGTTTTCATATAAGCGATAAAATTAATAATATTTAATTAGTCAACGTCAACGCATATACTTTGTGCCGTGATTTTTATTTTTACCCAAAAAAAAATATATTTTAATAAAAATAACCAGGTTTTTAAAATATTTTTATTTTTACCCAAACCGCTAGGATTCCTAGCGTTCCGAATTAAAAATTCGGACCGCTAATATTCCTAGCGTTCCGAATTTTTAATTCGGAACGCTGATATTCCTAGCGTTCCGAATTTTTAATTCAGAACGTTAGGAATCCTAGCGTTCCGAATCTCTGTTTTTTTTTTGAAAACTTATATAACTGCTGTGTGGAGAGAAGAAGTGAAAAAAAAAAAGAGTGAGAAGAAGGAAGAGGAAGGAAGAGGGAGAGGAAGTAAGAGGAAGAGGGAGAGGAAGGGAGGGGAGCTGAAGGAAGAGGAGGAGGAGGAGACGGAGAAGTCGTCAGGTAATTTTTTTTACATACGTATTTACTGTTAATTACATACGTATTTACTGTTAATACATACGTATTTACTGTTAATACATATGTATTTACTGTACAATACTGTTCACATACGTATTTACTGTTCACATACTGTACAATACTGTTCACATACGTATTTACTGTTAATACATACGTATTTACTGTACAATACTGTTCACACACGTATTTACTGTTCACATACTGTACAATACTGTTCACATACGTATTTACTGTTAATACATACGTATTTACTGTACAATAATGTTCACATACGTATTTACTGTTCACATACTGTACAATACTGTTCACATTTACTGTTCACATACTTATTTACTGTTCACATTTACTGTTCACATTTACTGTTCATATACGACTATTCACAACTGTTCACAATTGAAATCAGTAAACTGACCAAATATTTGTTATTTATGAATGTAGTTTATTGGCCATGTCTATTGCAATTTCAATACATTTTGGGGGAAAGTTCATAACTGACCAGTATGGAGTACGTTACTCCAAACCTGCAGCAAATACGTATTGGGTTGATGAAAATTTCTCATTTGAGCAGTTGCAATCGCTTATTTATGAAGCGAGCGGCTACAATAGGAATCGTTGCCAATTACAAATTCAGGCCCGAATGGTCCACGCAGGAAAGTATGTCAAAATCACACTGGGAGATAACGGGGCATTGAGAGGTCTAATAGCGCAGGTTTTGAGGTCTGGCGAATCATTATTGGAAGTTTTTGCACGCAGAATTTGCGAAGAGTCAGGGGCCGGAAGTTCAGGCCAAAATTCGGCTGCCCAACATTATCAAGAAGATAATGAACCACACACTCCTTTTATCGTAATGCCTGTAGCAGAACCGGAACAAGAAATATACAATAATTCACCCCAATCTCCAGCTTTTATCCCACCTATATCCATGTATGACGGTCCTTCATCCTTACCTGGGCCTGAACCAAATCCTCACCCCAGACCGCCACCAGTACAGGAAGATCCAAACGAGTCAGAATTTGAATTTATAAACGAGATACCGGAGGAGAATCTGCAAACTGGGGATGAATTGGGAGAAGAAGAATGTGACATTAATGATGAAGGAGATGAAGAAGATGAAAAAGATGAAGAAGAAGAATACACACAGCCCACTGTGAGGCAGAATAGAGAGAATATGCCGTTGGGTGGCCGCTCTGAGACTCACCCTTTTGTAAACTTCAATGACACATCTGCTTTCCGAGAAGCAGATATTTCTTACTATGGTCGTCGGGTTGAGTACATGAGTGAGCTCGCAAAAGGCCAATACTTCGTAAGTAAAAAGCAACTGACGAAAAAGATCAGAGAGTACCATGTTGACAAGAACAAGGAGACGTATACGAAGAGAAGTGACACATCCCGGCTGGAAATTAGATGCAGCACTACGGGTTGTCGTTTCAAACTGAAGGCAAGAGCAACAAATGCCGGAGATACATGGATGATAACTGAGCAAGACACGCCTCACACATGCGAATCTGAGTTTGAAAGGTCGGACCATGCACAACTCACGGCATCAATTATCGCAGACCTCATCGAGAGCGGCATTAAGGAAGACCCCACTATGAGCATCCGGAGTGTGGCACACTGCGTGAGGGTTAGGTTTGGCAGTATAACCCCGAAGTACAACAAACTTTGGAGAGGTCGTGAGATTGCAGTTGCCCGGCAATTTGGGAGTTGGGAAGAGTCGTACAATTTTATGAAACTATTGCTTAGCGGGATATGTTACACGAATCCCGGCTCAAAATACCAATTTCTGACAAGTCCGAGCATCGATAAAAATACAGGACTGGTCAAAGAAGGTGTTCAAAAATTCAGGGCCGTGGCATGGGCTTACGGACCATGCATTACCGCATTTGATTACTTAAGGCCGGTGATCAGTATAGATGCAGCCTTCCTTTCTGGGCGGTATGAGGGCAGACTTTTGATGGCTTGCGCCTATGATGCCGATAACCAATTGCTGCCTCTAGCATTTGCAATTGTACATACGGAGAATGAAGAGAACTGGGGTTTTTTCTTACACTGGCTTAGGATTAATGTGATTGGTGTGAATAGATTCGTATGTGTTATATCGGACCAACACAAGGGTATCAAAGCTGCATTGAAACCTGAATACGGATGGGATAGGGATAATTTTGTGCACAGGTATTGTATCCAACATGTTGCAGATAACCTGGTCCAGGCATGTGGGAAGGACAAATGGTACGGAACTAGGTTCAAACAAGGAGCCAGGAAGAAGAAGCCAAGAAGGCTGAAAGAGATGTTCGAAGATTTTTGCTCGGTATGTCTAATATTGTCTAATTTATATCATTTTTGTTTCTTTTAGATGCATTCTGTCTAATTTTGCTTTGTTCTATTGCAGCAAAATCCGACGTGTAATGCTTTTCTGAGGAGAGTGGGAAAAGTACGTCCTGATGATGTCATGGAGCCGTCAAATTTTGAAAAAAATTTCCAGACCTGTGATGGAGGGTACCGATTTGGTATAATGACAACAAACGGCTCTGAGTCCCTGAACGCTGTCTTCAAGGATAGCCGAATGTTGCCCGTGGCTGCACTTGTAGAGGAGACATTCGCCAAGTGCAATAGGTGGTTTGTTCAACGGCGAGAGGCAGCGACGGAGCAAAGCAATGCAGAACAGCCTTTTTCCAAACGGGTACATGTTAAGCTCGCCAAACGGTGGGAGAAAGCTACAAAAATGGATGTCATCCCATACTCGCACGGCGAAGGTAATTACCAAGTCACCGGCCCAAATGAATATGTTCCAGTGGTCCAAATGCAGGATGGAACTATGTCAATTATTCATAGAAGGTTCCAGTATATCGTGACAGTCGGGCCAGAGAGAAAAGTGGAATGTACATGCAGAGGTATCCAATTAACTGGAATTCCGTGCGCTCATGTGTTAGCGGTTTGTCGTAATAGAAACTGGTCACCCAACCTATTTGTTGCCCACTGGTATAGGGTGGACTACCTTCTGAGTACTTGGAATGCACTGTTTGTTCCTTATGGCAATCCTGAAGATTGGCCTACGACCACTACCGATAAAATTGAGCCAAACAAAGATTGGATACGGCGTGGTAGGAGAAAACACATCCGTCAAGATATGACCATGGATGAAATGCAAGGTAGGCGACGGGGGCACCGTCCTGGCCGTTCCACTTATGACAGGCAGAGGCGAGGTATGTCACATTCATTCTAATTATTTTCGGTTCCAATGTTGAATAGCTTACTAACTAACATATTTGGGCTGCAGAGGCTCATAACGCAGCAAATGTAGCAGAGAATGAGCGAGTTATGGCAGAGGCGAGTGGATCGCAAGGGCCGCGGCGAAGCACAGCCAGACGCCGTACAGCAGACCGTGAAAATGCAAATATGATGTTTAGGGAGGCAATGGGAGAAGTACTGGCAGGATGGGAGGCGGTTGGAATGCAAGGGCTTTCAGGTACTACCCAGCGAAGAAGGAGCACAACTCAAGCAGGTAGGAGGAGCACATCTGGCGCAAGGCCATCCGATACAGCACACCAGCAAGAAGAAAGAGTGCAACCAGCTAGAAGGAGCACATCTCAATTAGGAAGGACGAGCACATCTGGTACAGCTAACGAAGCGCAAGCAGGACCGTCCGGTACAGCTAACCGGCAAGACGAAACAGTGCAACAAGATAGAAGGAGCACATCATCATGGGGATCTGGTTGGCTCAGGGGCCTTCCTTTTAGAAGGAGTCGTAGGAATTAACTTTATTTTGTGAAGAATTTTTACTTTGAGGTTTGTATGAACTTTATTTGTATGTATTTTATTATGTTGCAGTTTTTTTATTATTATTTTCCAAATAAATTGTAGACGAGGAGGATGGACAGTAACAATCGAGGAAAGAGCGAGGAAAAGAAATGCAATTGGGGCTGCGGAAGGTCCAGAAAGGACTGTCCAATTTGGTCTAGGAAATGTGTGCACATATCTGATGATGATTTTAAACGAAATGACATATCTGATGATGATTTTGTAGAAAACCCCTACGGCTATGGATTGGGAAAAAAAAAAGATGATGTACAGACGCCTAAGACGAAGAGTAAGGCTAAGACTAAGGCTAAGACTAAGGCTAGCACGTCGTCTGTTGTTACCAAGCCGTCATCGTCAACCTCGGACGATGATTTTGTTCCATGTACGTTCAAGACCGGTAAGACGAAATAGTATGTTGTATGATCGTTTGAAATTTATATTAAGTTTGTATTTTATATTTTGGATGTTATTTCTGGATGTTATTTATATTAAGTTTGAAATAGTATGTTGTATGATCGTCAACCTCGGACGATGAATTCTGGATGTTATTCTGGATATTGTATGATCATTTTTGGATGTTATTTCTTTTTGTTGTACGAAACATAACGAAACATAAATAAACTACACTAAAAAAATAGAACATAATAAAACATAATAGAACATAATAAAAAAATAAAATGGAACATAATAAACTACACTACACTACACTAAAAAAATAGAACATAATAAAACATAACGAAACTACACTACACTAAAACTACCAAACTAAACTAAACTAAACTACCATAATAAAACATAACATAGCACAACTAAACTAAAACATAATAAAATATACCCTCTGTCCATCGTACTGCGAAGGGGAGAATCGGTGAGGTGGTCTACCCCTGTTCTCTCTACTGAATATGCGCTCATGCCAATCCTCCCACTGAGGCTGTCCTGCCTGCGCGGCGCGAGCTGGTGTAATATGATCCTCGAGGCTGTCCTGCCTGCTCATAGTAAGTGCTGTATCCCATGGATCCGAGGCCACGTCGGTAGCTGGCGGTGGCGTGGGAGTATGGAATATGGATCCCTCAAACTGGGACTCATAATCAGCCTGAGTCCGGCTACCAGAGGCCTCCCAATCGTGAGCCATCTCTGAATACGGCTGTCGGCATATATGTCTGCAAGGCTAAAACTCATCCTGTCATCCTGCACAGACTGGATCTCTGAAGACTCATGATGCTCAGGCTGTGTCGGCATGTATGCAGGACCCTGCAAGGATACCAAAAATTTAGTAAATTTTAACTATCTTTACTTACAGTAAAAGAATAAATAAAATAAAGAATCACATACTGGGAGAAGAACTGGACGACCGTGCTCGTCACGGTAGGCGTGCCAACCGGCCATGTGCAGTACCCAACGATGATAATCCCACTCTGGCTGCTCTGATGGCTCCGGTGGCATCTCACTGGTCATAACAGGTGGCGCGTCAGGCTCGTCCGGCTGTACTGCGCGCCAATCAATATTCTCTCCGGCGTCTCGTAACATGGTGACCAGCTTTGCCTCCTGGCCGGCGTCCGCAATGCATGGGGCAACCAAGTTCAACATCGCGTGCCCGACCGCTCTGTTGCCACGTTTTCCAAGACAAACGATTGAACGCCCGGCACCTTTAAGCGCTACCAGCAGCTATAAAAAAAACGTTAGAAAAAATAAAGGTTATGATAAAATGTTCATAACGCATAAAAATGTGTTGTTTTAGATGCATTACCTGGCGAGCACCTTTCCGGCCAGTAGGGGTATAACCATCGTCTTCGAATATCTGTGAGCGGAGAAACTCACCGTAATCTCCCTCTATATACACCGAAGCCATGCCGACCCGCAGGTACCAAGCCTGATATCTCAATAGGGGATCTCCCTGGAACTGCATCGTATCAATCTCCGGCATCTGCCATAAGTTGGCACTCATATTGCCCGCCCGGCTGTAGTACTCCGAGTGATGCTCACTCCAATCTCTATCCCAGTGATTACCGTGTGTTATCCTGTAATTCATTTGTCAGTTGCAATTTAAAGACAAGAACTAATGTTAAGTACAAAAATGCTAAAAAGAACATAACTTACTCGTGTAGCCTCATGATCACATATCTCGGGACGTCTGGATCTGCGGGGATGAGTGGAGGAAAATGAAACTGACGGAGCACCCGGTCTGGATAGTGGTGCTCCACTATCCAGAAGCACACCAGCGGTCCCCTGTAGAGCCACATCTCGTGATCATCCGCTACAATCTGCGGCAGCCTCCCCTCAGTGTATAGCTCATGGTACGGAGTCCAGCTCACCTGCGTCTCATCCAGACTCTGAATCTGAGATCGGACCAACCTGATACCTACTGTCTTTCCGTGAGGGTTGTCCTTGTACAAGTGATGTCCGTACCATTTCATGCCGAATGCCAGTCGATTTCCATTTTTGGGCTCTCCCCATGGATCCTCGTTCGGCTCAGGTACCCCCACCGGTAGCCGTGACCACGACCAATGCTGCAGAAGAAGCATTGGCCCGTAGATTTGCTTAGTTTTCCGCTATATTTTTTAAGAATATCAGCCGTCAGTGACAAGTTAAATAATTAAAATAATACAACAAGTGCATGACAAGGTAGGTAATTAAAATAAGACATAAATAGCATACTGACCTTGCAACCGTGGCACAAGTTGGAGTAGAGATGTGCTAGGACAGCCCCACCCAAGTTGTACCTGCCGCTCGACGGCTGAAGGTCTCGCAGCAGCTGTAGATACATCATCGGGATGGTATTACCACTAGCATCAGCAAACATGACAGAACCAAATAGGTCCATCACGAATCCCCGTGTGTATCTGTAATATCAAAATTATAGAGCAACTCATTTTTCCGCATGAAACAGAGTACAAAATAAATGTAATACAAAAAGTTTGTATGAGTACCTCTGAATCTCGATCGGAGTGGAATCGCTACCTATACCTCTCGCAAACATAGCTCGCAGCTTCGTCTTGTCCAGACAGTACTTGGACTTCCCCCCGTTGCTGCGTATGTCTGGCTCCGCTCCCAACAACTCAGCGAGCATGTAATTAATCGTCGTGTCATCTGGATCTGTGGGGTCAGATATGCCACCAACGGGCACGCCCTGGATAGGCAAACCCCATAGAGCACTAACGTCCTGGAGAGTCACTGTCATCTCTCCAAAAGGTAAGTGGAACGTGTGCGTCTCGGGGCGCCATCGCTCCACTAGTCCTGCAATCAGGGACGCGTTGATGGACTTAGTCTTCGACTGTAGAATATCGACCAAATGCTGCACCCCCAAATTTTGCAGATACGCCTCCATCTCCGAGTAGTACTGCATTTCCGGATACCGACCCCTGGCATTTATAATTGCCTCACTCTGCGTTCAAAAAAGTGAACAACATGAAAACCTAAAAATACAAAAATTCAACAAAATCCAAACTTAAAAAAAAAAAAAGTAATCAAGTACCTCTTTAGATGCATCTGAGACTCGGTGCTCCCTGTGAGGCATCCATAATAAAGGACTGAAATGATCCTTGCTGTCAGTGGGAATGGGCTCATCAACCGGGTCGGCTGCGGGTGGTTTCCTAGGCCGTCCCCTAGCCATCCTACGTTAAAAAAAAGGTTAAACATGCTACAATTGGCTAAAATATGCTAATTGCGGTAAAAATATGCTAAAATACGCTAATACGCAAAAAGATGACTATGGAGTTGATGCTAAAATACGCTAATACGCTAATAAGCAAAAATATGCTAGTACGCTAATATTTTTATAAATTTGTATTTTTTTTAAAGATAAGGTTTCCATTAGAAATGTATGAAATCAGTTAATGCAAACTAATTTCATTTCATACAAATTAATGCAAAATAAACTTTCAAATATACAACCAGCAAAAATAACTCATTTATTTGTTTCAAATATATTTTAATTATTTATTCTCGTGTTTAGTGAAGACGCACCAATTGAAAGTAATTATAGAAAAATGTATTCAAATTTTGTTATTCAACAATGTCAATTACTTCTCTTGGCATCTAATTAACGATAAACTAATTCAATTAATCTAAAATCTAATGTACGCATATAATTTTGTGTCTAGAAAGAATTAAAATTAAAAAAAAAAACCGTACGTGACCATTATAGTTATTTGTAGGTAATGATACGGGGATGATGAGGAATGATAAAACTAATAGATTAAATTTTAACTAAGACGAAATTGAGCTTTATTTTAATTTATGTGTTTCCTAAGTTTAGACTTTAAAAATATAATTATTTGCCGAATTTTCTATTTTGAATCCAGTCCGTTTCATTAAGAGAATATGCAATTCTAACTTTATTTCAACTAAGCAAATTAATATGCAATTCTAACTTCTTTGAATCACTAATATGTAAAGAATCAGTTATACATAAATTAATATAACAAGAATGAATTAATCTAAAATATTTATAAAACATAAGTGAACACATAAACGAATTAATCCCAATTAACATGTAAATTGCATGAAAACAAAAATAACTTAATATAACTTAAATTTGCATGCCACATAAATTAATAATTTAAACACAAGCAAACAAACAAAATTATAAATGCAATTACAATATAGCAAAATAAACTAATAATCCAATCTAAATTAGATCAATATATATTTGGCTGGCATATACACAGAAAATCCAATATAAATTACAATCTAAATTACAATAGGAAAATAAACTAATAATCCAATCTAAATCCAATCTAAATTACAATCTAAAATTTTTTTTTTTTTTTGCATGTTTCAAGCCCGTAGGCAGTACACAAAAATTCCCCCAATTTAAATTAGACCAATCTAAACTAATAATCCAATCTAAATTACAATATAATCGAATCTAAATTAGACCAATCTAAATTACACAGAAAATTCAATCATTGGGATTACATAAGGGTTGTGAAATAATAGTGAGATTGAGAAGGCAACAGAGTTTCTACATGTCATAACCAACAGTTGGGATCAGAATAACAGCAGATTCATTTCCATGAGCATGAATTCAGAATAACAGCAGATTTAATTTCTATATTACATCTCCAAGATGAATTCAGATCCTCCCCGGTAATGTAATAAGGAATCTTTTAGAATTACTAGATCTGGACCGTTTTTTTAACTTGGCACGAATCTCAAAGCCCAATAATCATGCCCCATGCGCGAAAATTTAAGTATAAATTGAGAAATTTACAATGAATCGACGACCGGCGGTGAAGAGGCGGAGGGACGGCTAGGCGGAGTGGCGGCGAGGCGGAGGGGCGGAGGCGCGCAGCCTTCTCTTCTTTTTTCCTTTTTTCTGGCGGAGAGGCGACACAGATCTGGCGGAGAAGCGGAGGGGCGGAGGCGGCGGCGGCGGCGGCAGCCTTCTCTTCTTTTTTTCTTTTTTCCTTTTTTCCTTCTCTCTGGCGGAGCCTCCTTTCTTTTATTTTTTTCGTTTTGTTTCTGGCGGAGAAGAGACACAGAGAAGGAGAAGAAAGTCACGGGTGCGGGTTAGGTCCGAATTAAGAATTCCGGACGCTAGGAATCCTAGCGTTCCAAATTAAAAATTCGGAACGCTAGGAATATTAGCGGTCCGAATTTTTAATTCGGAACGCTAGGAATATTAGCGGTCCGAATTTTTAATTCGGAACGCTAGGAATATTAGCGGTCCGAATTTTTAATTCGGAACGCTAGGAATCCTAGCGGTTTGGGTAAAAATAAAAATATTTTAAAAACTTGGTTATTTTTATTAAAATATATTTTTTTTTGGGTAAAAATAAAAATCACGGTACTTTGTGTCATCACTATCAAGCAATTAATTAAATTGGTTGGTTATTTTATATATGACACTACCCTTGTTAGATCATTGATTCACAACTTTATTTTATTTCTTCATTAATCTTATTTAATGCATATGTAATATTTATTGGGGGAACGACTACTTTATTTGTAAAAATGTTTTAAAGCATATTGTTGAACGTATAAACTTGGATTAATTGTTTTAAAGGATATAGGCGAAAAATAAAATAAGTTTGGATTAATTGTTGAACGTATAAACTTAATTTCTTGTTTTGTTAAATATTTAGGTTCTAGAATATTGTAAGAAAGTATCCTCGAGTCTAGAAATGTGTATTAAAATATCTAGGAAAAGAGTATTCTAGAAATATTAGTAAAATAATATCTAACTTTAGAGTATTCTTGAGAAACATCTAAGAAAAATAATAAGGATAAGAGGTAGAAATATTTAAATAGTTAAACATGAAGAAGAGTCAAACAAGCTTTTAAGAGCAATTTTGTGTCTCTCATTCACGTACCACCTCAAACTTCATCAAACAAATAAACACAATTTGTACTTCATAATTCATCAATATGGATGTGGGTGGAGCATTTTGGTATTGTAAAGAAGGAGAATGATATAAAATATTTTCTCAGTTAGCTTGCTAACATTAATTTGCTAATAGAAAACAGTTTTTCGTAATAAAATTGAAGATCAAGCTACCAAATTGTCTTAATACCACAAGAAATCCCTTCTGAATTTCGAACCTAAAACAAATTAGTTAACAAAGAAACAACTATATATATATATAGAGCAACAAATAGCTAATGCATGTTAGGTAATATACAAACAAGGAAATATTGTCTTCCAAATTTGGTCTTGATGCCCTTGGATTTTTTGAAATATACAAAAATCAATAGTTATCACATGATAGAAATTTTATATTTAATTTAAGGGAAACCATGCATGTGAGTAATTAATATTCTCGATCTTTTATGATGCATTTGTTAATTTCATTCATAATTTTGTTTGCATATATATGATATTTTGTGACAGTTTCGGTGAGCATACAAAAATCTCTTCTTTCTCAATTTAGAAAATAGTTCCAGGTAGCTATCTGACTGGTGTTTTCATATAAGCGATAAAATTAATAATATTTAATTAGTCAACGTCAACGCATATACTTTGTGTCATTGATTCACAACTTTATTTTATTTCTTCATTAATCTTATTTAATGCATATGTAATATTTATTGGGGGAACGACTACGTACTTTATTTGTAAAAATGTTTTAAAGCATTTTATTCATGCCATGTTATGTCTATTGTTATCAATTTGATTTGTTTATCTTTTCTAATTTATCTCGATCGGATAACTTATGCAACGATAATTATCTCTCCTTTAAGTGTCATTAATGTTTCTATGACAAAGTAAAGTTTTTAACATGATATAACTCTTTTGTATTACTCTTTATGGATTATAAGGCGGCTAATTGTGTTAGCTAGTTTACATTCCATAAAGTTAATTTTATCATTTCTAAAAATTATGTTTTAAATTTGATGTACACAATTTTTTTGTTTGTTTAAAATTCATCATATTTTGTATAAATATTTATTTTGTAGTGAACCTAAAAAATGAGCCTATTTGAAGAATAATATTTATTAAAAGAGTAGAAGAATAACAAACTCTCACTACTACAAAAACTGACTTTGTACACTGCACATTGTACACGGATTTGGCAATTATATTAAAAACCGTGTACCAAATATGAGTCCAAAAGATCTGCACGATTTCTACACGGATAATTAGTTAATAATCATTGTAGAATTATTAGAGAGAGCTACACGGTTTATTAGAAACCACAAATCCGTGTGTAAAGAAGTGGGTGTGCAAATAATTGAGAGAGCTACACGGACTTTTAATACAAAGCCGTGTAGGAACATTACACACGGTTTTTTGATATATAGCCGTGTAGAAATCTTATAATTGTACACGGATTTATAACTAAATAGCCGTGTAGAAATAGTTGGAGAGCTACACGGATTTATAACTAAATAGCCGTGTATAATAGTGTAGGGTTTTATTATCTTCCCTTCCAGAGCGCCGTTTTGATCAAGTCTTTTAGTTAATACACCTCGAACTGAGCTGATTTCTGCGAATTGATCGAGGCCAGCAGCTGAGATCTGAGATCTTTGAATTAAGTTTGTATTTTCTCCTCTCCACCTTTCTAAGGTTAGTAATATGTATTTAAATCATTTTCTTCCTCTAATTTTCTGTTATTTAGGCTTATTTAGGTCATTTCATGCATGCTTGATTTCTTAATTTTAGATGTAATTAATTAGTGTATTGTGGTCCAATAACCGACCTTTAGATGCTTTTAGGTCCATGCCCGTTCAAAATTAATCCAATAGGGATTAATTTTGGATAGTCCCCGTTTTGGGATTGTCTTTGAATATTATGTCTCATTTAGGATGTGAACACATATTAGCGGGATTTAATTAGTATTTGAGAAAAGTTCGACAGTATTTTCCCTTATTGCTCCTACGAGTATGTGGTTCGTACGCATACTTGGGGAGTTAAGGGGAAATGCTGCCGAATTTTTCTCAAATACTAATTAAATCTCGCTAATATGTGTTCACATATGAGACATAATATTCAAAGAGTGGGTTAGGATTGTAAACCGGCCCTTTGTAAGCCCAAAATTTTGTACACGAAGGAGAATGTTGACCATGCATGCATGATTAATTGATCAAATCATTTTTTTAATTTAATTTACAGATGGATCGAAGCTGGATGTATGAAATGCGACGTGACAGTGAAGAATATTTGGTTCGCGTTGATGAGTTTATAAAATTTGCTGAGAGTTATAGAGTGAAGAAAAAAGAAGAAGACATTTTATGTCCTTGTAAAGATTGTAAAAATTTATTAAGATTTTTGGACATCGAAGAAATTAGAGCTCATTTGATTTGTCGGGGATTTAAGAAGAGATATACATGTTGGTTCATGCATGGTGAGAAATTTGGGGAAAGTAGTAGTGCCAATAAAGATTGTAATCGTGAATTGAATGATGAGAATGTTGGAATTTCTGATAATTTTGAACTTGATTGGAACGAGGATTATGAGAGTGTCGAATATTCTGATAACGTCGAACCCGAAAATGACGATGATGAGATGGAGAGGAATTTTGATGAAAATGTAGAACACGAGTTTACTGAAAATTTGGAGGATATGTTACGTGATGTGGAAGATGAAATTAGTGATAAAAATTATGATAAATTTCAAAATTTGTCTAATGAATCCAAGAAGCCGTTGTATCCCGAGTGTACCAATTTTACAAAACTGTCAGCTGTGTTGAAATTATTAAACTTAAAAGCAGATAATGGTTGGAGCGATAAGAGTTTCACGTCCTTATTACAGCTTTTAGGAGAAATGCTCCCAGATAACAACGAGTTACCCGGTACAACATATCAGGCAAAGAAGTTGATATGTCCAATGGGGTTGAAGATCGAAAGAATACATGCATGTCCAAATGACTGTGTATTGTATCGTAACGAGTACGAGGCCATGCATGTCTGTCCTAAATGCGGTGTTTCACGATATAAACGTCGTAAGGACCAGGACACTGATGATTGTAACGAGGACACAAATGGCCGACCTCCGGGTAAGGTGTTATGGTATTTGCCGATAATACCGAGATTCAAACGGTTGTTTGCGAATCCCAAAGATGCAAAATTATTGCGCTGGCACGAAGAAGAGCGCAAAAATGACGGTAAACTAAGGCACCCGGCTGATTCTCCTCAATGGAGAAACATTGACAGACATTTCAAAGAATTTGGTTCTGAAACGAGGAACCTTAGGATTGTGGTGAGCTCAGATGGAATGAGTCCGTTTGGAAGTATGACCAGTCGGCACAGTACTTGGCCAGTTCTTTTATGCATCTACAATCTTCCTCCTTGGTTGTGCATGAAACGCAGATATATAATGATGTCATTACTAATCCAAGGACCCAGATAACCCGGAAATGACATAGATGTATATCTCGCACCATTAATCGAGGACCTCCAAAAATTGTGGCGTGATGGCGTCCCGGTGTGGGATGCGTATATGAAAGAGACCTTTAACTTGCGGGCCATGGTGTTTTGCACCGTAAATGATTTCCCCGCGTACGGGAATTTGTCGGGTTACACTTGTAAAGGAGCAAAAGCGTGCCCGATCTGTGAAGATGACACGCAGGTGCTGAGGTTGAAAAATTGTCAAAAGAATGTATTCATGGGGCATCGTAGGTTTCTTCCTATTAATCACCCATATCGTAAGAAGAAGATGGCATTCAACGGGAAAATTGAGCTTGGAGTGGCTCGTCATCCATTAGACGGGGAGAGTGTCTTCGAACGGGTAAAAAACATTGATGTTGTTTTTGGAAAATGCGCCAAAGCACTACCGAAGAATATTTGGAAAAAGAGGTCCATATTTTGGGAGCTACCGTACCTGAAATTGTTAAACTGCTTGGCGAAGGACCCCAAATTGTTGTTAGAACATTCCAAGGATACGAGATTAATGAATATACATTTTACACTAAATCCCAGAGTGATAAGAGCACGATGCAAAACAGTGGGGTGACGTTGGTGGCGACCTCTCAAGAATTCAGTAGATCCGGAGATGGCCGGGCTGTAATAGCATCAAAGTCATATTATGGCGTTATTCAAGAAATTTGGGAGCTCATTTACAGTCCTCGCCTGAGCATTCCCGTGTTTCGGTGTCAATGGGTCGAAGACCGAGGTGTTAAAGTTGACAACGACGGGTTCACACTCGTTGATTTAAACAGGATTGGGCATGTTGATGATCCGTTTATACTCGCCAAGCAAGCCACCCAAGTCTTTTATGCCACTGACCCGAGTGATGCTAGGTTGAGCGTCGTCCTATCCGGAAAAAGAAGGATTGTCGGAGTAGAAAATGTCGTTGATGAAGAAGAGTACGACCAGTTCGACGAAGTACCTCCATTTTGTACCGATGTGCAAACTGAGGTAGCAACACTTGAAGGGGTAGACGAAGCTGACTACATGCGGTCCGACCACAATGAAGGATTATGGGCCGAGGGACTGTTCAAATAGTGGAAAAAAGGAGAAAAAGGAAAAAAAAAGCATAATGTATAATATTTATTTTGTTTAAGACCGTGTAGCTTTAAATATTGCAACCTTAGCTTGTAATATATATCAAATAAAAAAGGAAAAAAAGAGGGAAAAAGGAAAAAAACATAATGTAGTATTAGTATTATCAAATATTAGTATTAGTTTTTGAAACAATGAAGGATTATGTTTAATGAAGGATTATCAAATATTATCAAATATTGCAACAATGAAGGATTATGTTTAATGAAGGATTATCAAATATTATCAAATATTGCAACAATGAAGGATTATGTTTAATGCTTATAATATTATCAAATATTAGTATTAGTTTTTGAAAATATTAGTTAAAACATTTAATAATAAATAAAATTTCACTATTAGATTTTAATATTAGTTGCTTGATACAAATATCGGTATAAGTTTTTAAATATTAGAAATCTGAAATTTTACATAATTTATTATTACTTTAGAAATTTTAGAAATCTGAAATTTTACTTAATTTATTATTACTTTATAAATATTCACCTCCGAAAATTTTACTGAACCTGGGACCCGCCTGTCGGACCTATTTATACACGGACATTTAGCTAATAGTCCGTGTAGAAATGGAAGAGAGCTACACGGACTATTAGCTAGATGTCCGTGTAGAAAGGACATTTGCACACGGACTTTAGTGTTATGTCCGTGTAGAAATCTCTTTGTACACGGTCTTTTAAGTTAAAAGTCCGTGTATAATGAGGAAAACACTATTATTTCGAAATCCTTCTCTGCCAAAATTTTCAAAAGTCCGAGAACCCTCACAAAATTTTCAAAAGTCCGAAATCCTTCTCCGAGCTCTTCACCGCCTCACCGCCTCGCCGCCTCGCCGCCTCACCGCCTCACCACCTCGGTCTCTCTCACCCGTGGTCTCTCTCTCTCTAACCCGTGGTAAATATCAACACCCTTGTGAAATAAAGTTAGGGTTTAGATATATGTTTTAGGTCCTTTGCTCATAAGTCAGTAGGCTGTGAACCTCATAAGTCAGAAATCTAACATTGTAGCTTTTTTTCTTCTTTTGTCCATTGCAAGAATAAAGAGGAAAAAAATTGTACAAGGTGTTGAGATATGTTCTCATTGCTTGTGTTTGATACAAAGTAATGTGTTGAGATATACTCTCCATTGGTTAAGAAATAGCATGCAATGTCTTAGATTATATAAATTTCTGTAATTTTACAAAAGTAATTAATTTCAGTTTTGCTAACATGATAGAATAAAAAAAATTTCAGAATTGACAAAAAGAAAGATAATTGTGCATAATTGATCTCCTCAACTAGTGCTAGACCCTATTCGTATTTATTTACACATATCATATTATATTATATTATATTATAAATTTCTGTAAGTTTAGTGAACTCTTTTTACACATATCATATCACATATATATTTTTCTTAAATGAGATATTTGAGAAAATCAAGAAAAAAAATTCTGATAAAAAAATAACAAACGGTACAACTTAAGTATTATGAGCATTTACAACGATAATTTATTTCAGGGATTGATGTATCCCAATTATATATTTCTAATTTATAGCAATTAGAGTGTACTAACTACTTAATTATTTGTAGTTCATCAATTTTGTGTATTACAACCACAATATATATATAGTTGTAATTAATATGAGAATTGGACTGATTCAAATATGTTGTACTTAAAAAAAGTAAATGTAGATTAAGTGCTCATGAACTTAAAAAGTTTGATTGTATTTTAAAGAAAAGTAACTGGATTTGATCTTTATTCAATGCATACACTTATGATTTGATCTTTAATTTCAATTATTGGTACAAGAATATCAATTTTTGTACAAGAATATCAATTATTGGTCACTTATGATTTGATCTTTAATTTCATGCAGAACCATGTCGAATGAGGATGAGTACGTGGATATGATGGCAGAAGAGGAGCAGCAAGCTACTGCCTCATCAGAAAGAAGGAAAAGAGGGCCGATAATGTGCACGAGCACGTCCGAGCAGACCCATCAAGAAATCTGGTTCACAGAAGACGGGCGTGCGCAGGGAGAAAAACGGCAGAAATACTCAAATTGGTGTACGAGTTTTGTGAGGCAAAATGCGAGTATCCTTGTAGAGAGGTGGGATCATTTTGAGGATACGGTGAAGGACGAGTGGTGGAACAAGGTGAAGGTAAAGTGCCTAACAACTCTTTGCTTTATTTTCACTTATGTATGATCTATACTTAAATACACTAAATTTTGGTGTTAATCAGGCTCAGTGGAACATCCAGAATGATGTTCCAAAGGATAAGACTTTGAAGATTATGAACAATGGTTGGAAGCAATTCAAGAGCACGTTGAAGACGGAGTTCATGGAGAAAGGGAGAACTCCGGTCGGCTACTACAAATGGCTAAAACAAGAGGACTGGGATGCGTTTCAAGCTTTGAAGTCTACCAAAGAGTTCCAGGTATCTAACTCGTGTCTCTTTTGTGCTTATTCTTTCTCGATATGTACTTATCTTTCTAAAACTAACTGATCGTTATTGTCTTGTTTCTGTGAAGCAAAAAGTGATAAAGGCAGGAGGACCGTTGCCTTTAACAAGTATCCACACCATCTAGGGTCAGCTGGTTACGAGGGTAAGTCGGCAGAATGGAGGAAAGTCCTGGAGCAAAACAAGGATTCTGACTCACCCGTGGTTAGGATCCAAAATCCTAGGGGCAAAGATTGGGTCATGGGTAGAGCCGAGGTAACCGCTGACGGGAGGATAGTACTCCCAAAGGATTTGCAACCCGTGGCTCAAAGAATGGTAAGAGTCCTTTATACTTACTTTGTGACATTCATTCGAAAATTATAACTCCGAAAGTACATCAATTGTTCTTTTGCTTTAACTAATTCTTCTACTTGAACAGTTGGAAGTGGAGGAGGAGGTCAACTCGGGTGCCCGGAGTGTCGAACGACAAAATGATTCCTTGTCCGCAGCGCTCGAGAATCCAGAACACCCGGGTCGAGTAAGGGGTGTAGGGGTCTACAGGGGCTGGAAGGAGGTGTTCCGAGTGGAGGGAGAGAAACCTCGAAGAAAATCTCGTGCCAAGGTAAACAAAGACGAGATAGTTGCGCAGATACGCGCGGAGGTGAGCAAAGAGTACGACGCGAGGTTTGCTAAGATGGAAGCAATGTTGACACAAATTAGATCAGCAACTACGTAGCCATCCGAGCAACCACCTCCCATTTCGCCGGGAATTCGGCGAAGTAGTCAAGCATCCGGCACGTGGACCTTAGACGATTTGGAAAATCTCAAGGTAATCAATACTTGTTCATAATCTAAAGGTAATTAAAACCTGTTTGCAACCTTGATAGACAATATCGCATCATTAAAATAAACAACTTTCCCATAAATTTGCAGGACCCCAGAGCATGCGACCTCGTCCTGTTGCATGGTAGCGTTCCTCTGATCGTTGCTAAGGGCGTTGTACATCCAGGAGCCAAGAGTGTACACTGTAGTCAGCTAAGGCCCGACCATGCATGCGTGCAGGTTGAGTTAGTCGTGGATGGTTGGCAGCACGTACCCCTTCCTGTCCCTACCGACGAGATGTTTGTGCTTGATGATGCACGGATGTCATTTATCCAATGGCCCAAGAGTCAGATTGTTTTGGATCAGGTAATCCATAAAAAAATCCATTTATTTGTTACATTCAACTCATTCTTTTTGAAATACTAGAATAATCCATCTATAACTTGATACAGACACGAGGAGATGATGTTACCGGTACGGCGATGTCACCGGTACGTCAGGAGGTGGCTTGTGACGTCGCGGCTGACGCGCCACAATCACCGCCCCGTCCTATGGTCACCGAAGAAGAATACAGCCGTTTGCCCAATGATTTGCGCCTTCTCCACGACTACTTGATGACGGCGCCCGAAGGCATGGAGGCTATCATCATCCCTGTCCCACCTGGGATGTTTCTACACGAAGGCAGGGATCTCCTGCTGTCGTTCAAAGACTTCAAGGACCTCTTCCACCACTCGTCATCCGACAAATGGCTCGATGTTTCACACATCACCATTTTCCTCATGTTAGTGATATTAAAATATTTTCATTATTGTATAGAACTCAAATATATATTCTAATTACAATATGATGAGTTTTCAGGAAGCTAGTCCGAAACTGTGATGAGATGGTTGAAAAGAACTTGTGCATGTTTCTGGACCCCGAGAAAGTGAGTGCTACGGCAGTGACATATTATCCGGATATGGCTATCGAGTACATGTGTTCTGCGATGCATCGTGCTAAGGCGGAGGAGAAGAAATTCATTCTCATGCCATACCACGAGGGGTTAGTTCTAATCTTAACTTATGTGTTGTTTATATTTTAATTAAAGAATTGTATAAAGGAATTAAAAGTTAAACATAAAAAAATGAAATCACACCATCAATCATAGCAAATACTCGTGTCACTTTTATATGCTAAAGTACTATAATTCTTCTCCTCGATCCCACAGCAAACATTGGTGCTTGATTCTCATTGTGCCGTACCTAAATACGAGCATAATTGTTGATTCTTGTAAGCCCAAAGGAAGGATCGCGGCTGACAAGTGCAAAGTTATCTTTCATTTTGTGAAAGTAAGCAATAACAATTCTATAGGTTTGCATTTCTTTCAATCATATCAAATTATAAAATTGCTAATTACATTCACTCACTTTTGTAAGGGCTTTTGCGAAATATATTAAAGAGGGAGGATCAGATAGCACGGGCACGCGCAAGAAAAGCAAGTTGAATTGGAAGTGGATGTTGGTGAGCACACTTTATGAGTTAGAAATTTCATATCTTGTTAAAAAAATTATTGTCATTCTAACAAATGCCGCTAAATGTAAATTTCAGAGCCCGCAACAGAAGGAGGGTTGGGAATGCGCTTATTACACGATGATATTCATGTTTGACTTTGTCGAACGAATACAATTCCTATTCCCAAAAGCGGTATGTACTTCATATTAATTTCCTATATAATAAGCAATTGATATCTACCTTTTCTGAAATACTAACTATTATCAAATTATAATTTTGTAGAATGTGACAAAGCAAGAGCATTACACCATGGCTCAGATCGACGATGTGCGGTGCATGTGGGCAAGGTGGTTTGCCATGGAATTTTGTAATCCTCGATATGGATTTGCATAGATTAATTTGTAATAAAAATATGTTTCGAATGAATTTATTGCTATATGAATTTTGTATAAATTTAGTATATGAATTTCTTGCTAATTAATCTGTTTCAAATGAATATATATTTGTATTTCTGTTGCAAAAAATTGGCTAGCAAAGCTGGAGGCTAGCCCAAAAACAAAATATACAAAAAAAAAAAAAGGTAATTATACACGGACATTTTATAAAAATCCGTGTGCAATACTAATCATACACGGATATTTTAGAAAAATCCGTGTATGATAGCCTTGCTAGGCGAAATACAAAAAATCTTCAACTATTTGTACACGAATATTTACCAAAAGTCCGTGTATAATACCTACGAGAGCTACACGGACTTTTAATAAAAAGCCGTGTAGAAAGAGGAATCGTACACGGTTAATTAGGGGATATCCGTGTAGCTCGGTAACTTGTAGAGCGACACCGGCAGGTCTTTGTACACTGTTAATTAGGGAATATCCGTGTAGAAATCATTATAATCACACACGGTTAAATATCCGTGTGTAGTTCCTGACCTATTTATACACCCTGGCTTTAAACACAGCAGGAAATCCGTGTAGCTCTTCCATTAATGTCCGTGTGCAATCTGTTTTTCTGTAGTAGTGTCTTCCTAGCTATTCTACCATATATACTTAAGTTTGTAACAAAATTATACCCTTAAGTTTTTGGAAAAACCGTGTGCAATTCGTGTTGCATTAGCCAGGTTATAACTTATAACAACATGAATGTTTGCTATATATAGAAAATTAATCATTGCACAATACAGCCAGCGAACTATACATCAATGGATTAATACGCAAACTTCAATCAATTTATGGCCGACATGTAGCCGCAATTTGATTAGCTAGTTAGTCATAATCCATTAATATCCAGTCAATCAATCAATAAGTGATCTCTAGCTAATTTCTTAATTATGTACCCTTGACGCATCGATCTTTTACAACAGTGAATTGCAACGACGAATGGTGAGAGGATAAGCAACCACGCGGCATCAGCGTGTGCAAATGAAACGAAAGGAAACTGGATAAAAAGAGATAATAAACCCCTCAATGAAACAAATGAACGTGGCTAATACACTTACCATATAAACACTAGAGAGAGAGAGGAGAGAAGCAGGTCTCAACGTTTGGGTGCATCAGTGCATGTCTCCACTCATATACTAACCCTGATTATTTGTGGCCGTATGGATGACCCAAACCGTGTGTGCAATTCTATAATATTATCAACAAATATCTTAACACCGTCTTGTGATTTTTTTTTTTTTCAAAAAAAAATGATTTTTATATATATTTCATAATTAGTTCTAAACTTAATTAATTAAGATGCTAGAGTGTACAATTAACTATATATTCGACTTTTATATTGTTTTTATACATATTCAATAGGTAATATTATTATAGCACAAATAAAATTATAAAAAGTTAAGACTCAAATTACAAAATATCATCTAAGCTGATGTTCTAAATTGTAAATAATATAAATTTGGCATCTGCATTAATTTACCTAGCTTTTTTAAGAAAAACATTGGGAGTCAAGCTAGCTAGCCATCCACATTATAATTTACTTGTTAACTCGCCATACGGTATATATATTCTTGTGAATTTTACATCAGGCCCATGCTAGCTGCAGATGACTAGGACTTGTTCCATGGGTACAGTAGTTTATAACTTTATATACATATATACTTGTCAAAATTTGATACCAGGCGCGCAGTCATGAGGTACCAACCATCGATGATTGACACTTCATTTTCATAGATATGTTTTATATGTTTCACCCTATATGTTAAGTTATATATAGCTAGCCGGTCCCAGAATGAATTAAGAGAATCTTTTTAATTTACTCCTCAACTTCATTTTCACATATTGTTTACTCTCCAACCTTAATTTATATCTTGTTTTATATTTAAAACTTTTTAATGTACACCTACTTGATCTGTTTAATTTGTCGGCTAATTAAAGAATGGACTACTACGCACCTCTTTCTTATAAATAGCTAGCATTCCATGTTGAAACAAGAAAGAGAAAACACCATAATTCCTGGTACTAGATATTTTTCTGAAGAATATTAGATATTTTTCTGAAGAATATTTTTTGAGCAACATAGGAGTTCTGAAGAATATTTTTCTATTGAGACTAGCTGATCAGGTAATAATATTATGCATGCGTATATATAAAGTTTATTAAAATAGCTAGACTTTATTTTTGACTTGTTTGTACCAGCTTTTGCTCATCTGTATTTGTCTACTTGCACAAAGTATGGGTATATATATATAAGTGCCTAGTTGTTGTTCTTCACAAGATATGTATATATTTTGCTAGTAGCTAGCTTAGACATGCATGCATGATTGTTAATACTTGCCTTATATACATATATTAATATCAAGAGCAGCAAATGCTCATTTTACTTATATCTATTAATTTTACCCTTCTTTTCTTTATTATTTTATTACTATATAGACTCTTTTTAATATCTTATATATGTGGTCCTGTAGTTGTAGTTAGTTCATTTTGGAATACTTTTTATGAGGATTTTTTGAAAATGCTTAATTATACTAATTCTATATTACATTCTTATTTATATTAGTATCTATTTAAACCCTCTTTTCTTTATTAATTTATTACTACATTTTACTATTTTTATACGTATGCCATCCTGTACTCTTTACACTTAGAGGTTTTTATTTATATGATATTAAACATTTCATAAGGTCCAATCAAAAACTAGATAAAATATGACTTCTAACTGGTAGGATATCTGTTATATGTATACTACTTAGAAATGAGATCCTATCATTTATAACTATAAGACTTGAACTTATAACTGATTGGATATCTATTATATGTATACGACTTAGAAATGAGATCCTCCCTAGACCTTTTTCTACACTTATATAATAGCAGTATTATAGCATACCATATATATACTAGTCTCGACACTTGGTATTGAAGACCCAGCCTCGACACTTGATATTCCATTTGAACTCATACACTATCAATCCCATACAGTTAAGTATACCCCACCTACACACTATCAATCTCATACACTTAGTACGTATACCCCACCTACAAACTATCAATCTCATACACTTAGTACGTATACCCCACCTACACACTACTCATCATCAATTCAAGACCAAATATCACCTGGTACAACCATTTATTTGCTTAACTTTCTTCACAAATTTATATAAATATGATATAGAATCCTCATCTTTATATACATTTTATATCAGTGTATCTTCATTTCTATGAAATGTCTTTTTCAATTCGTACAAGCGTACAGTTCCAAAAATATGCTTATACCCTTCTGGTATCTCCTAGTTGACGGAATTGTGGTTTGTGATTTCACATCGACATCTCTTTTTCTTGGTGAATAGTGATTTGTGATTAATTTCACATCAACGTCTCTTTGTCCAAGAAAGCGACAATGGTCTTCTGGGACCTTCCCTTTACCTTTTTTCTCGCTCCAGACACGAGTTCAACTCTTAATTCAATTTGGGATCCTCTCAAAGTAGGGTAGTACTTCCTCTTTCTTTTTTTTTTTTTTTACTAAACAGTGGCTACCTAGGAGAAGTAGAGCAGTTTAGTCTGATGGAAGACCATTTGGTCAAATATAAATAACGATTTATATCTTATTATGGGACTGTTCGGCAACACCTCTAAATCCGCACTAGGATTAAATCTTGAGTTTTTCTCAAAAAGAAGATTTAAGTTTTAAGAAGGCTTAAGGAACGAATGCTCGGTTGTCTTAATCCGTGAATGATAGCTAAGGAAGTTAAAAAATGGGTAGAGGTGCCTTAAGACTCGGGCAGATGATTAAGATTCGGGCAAAATGAGACTAAATGAGGTGATCTTAATCCGTGCTAAGAAACTGGTATTCGACATGATTAAGCGGCTAAGGAAGCTAAAAGAGACTCCTTTAGTCTTAAGGAAGCTTAAGGAAACTTTGCCGAACAACCCCTATAGTATCAATTTAAGATGAATGTTTTACTGTAGCTTTACAGTACTGCAATAATTTTCGCTCTATTTTTTTATTTGACAACACAACCTTCTTTTTCTTTTCCTCTATGGAAACTTCTTTCTCTCTTCTCTGTTTTGATATCTTCTCATCTTTTCTCTTTTCTATGCTCCATGTGCGACCACTCAGACATTCCTCTTTCATCAGGATGGAGCACGCAAATTATAATAAAAATGTAGTGTATACTTCAATATTTACTGATTTAGGTATAATTTTACAGAAATACTACTTTTTGTAATTGCTCAAAAACACTTTTTACCTCTCATTTTCTTTCATTAGTTCTTCATTTCTTACTCTCACCTCTTTTTTTTTTTTGTTTCATCATTTCTCTCATATTTATATTATGTACCTCAAACAAATCAATATATCTTGCTAAATAAAATAATAAAATATCTGTATTATGTTATTTTATGCTGTACATTAACTCTACATACATACATACATATACATAGAGTAGAACTAGGGTGCTCTCGAGTTCACCAAGCCCTTGGTGAACTCAAGTCCAAAACTCATTGGATCGGCTTCAAACAACGAATCCGACCGTTGAAACCCGTCTACCTTACGAGTGATGCGTCTGCATGCAAAAATTTTAAATTTTGAAATTAATTTTGCATAGAGTCAAGTGGTCAAAATTAGAAGGTTAATAAATTAATTGTAATGCATTCATTTTTTGACCACTTGACTCTATGCAAAATTAATTTCAAATTTTAAAATTTTTGCATGTAGACGCATCACTCGTAAGGTAAACGGGTTTCAACGGTCGGATTCGTTGTTTGAAGCCGATCCGATGTGTTTTGGACTTGAGTTCACCAAGGGCTTGGTGAACTTGAGAGCACCCTAGTTCTACTCCATATACATATATGTATAAGCTGCTCAATTTGTAATCAAAAGCTGATTACATGATAGTAGCTTTGGAGCTTGAAAATGGATTTATAAAAGAGCATTGTTTTTATTTGATGCAAAGGGTATCGATTGATTTTAAAAGGAAATTTTCTAGTTTTTGTATACAATGACTTGTACTGATTTTTGTACTTAAATATTATATATGTTGCAAAGTAAGAAACTGATGCATTCGATTTTGATATAAGAACATAAATAAAATGATGATCTATGATTACCGTATACTCCAATCAAAGCAATTTATTTATTTCAGTATTTTAGTTCAATTCTGCTAGCTAGTGAAGCCTCATTCCACGAAATGAAGTTCCCATTGCAGAGGATCCGAACCGTTTCCTGTGCCCATGTCATCATGACATAAAAAGGGCCCAAAGGAAATGGAAAAAAGTACATTTTCTTTTCTTAGTAATTTTCTGTGGCTCGGAACAAAATGACATTATCTAACTAATGACACAAGTAGGCCACTTGCCGTTGAATAAAGATAATTATTATTCATCTCAATCTCCACGAATTCGTATCCTTGCATTAACTCAAAAGAGAATCTTTTGAGTTAATGAATTCCGATCATCTGATCTGTCTTAAAATTCGTGCGGACTAGATCAGCACAAATATTGAAAATCATTCTAAGTTATAGTCAGAAGTCGGATTGGCTCCGTTTAAAATCAGACGGTTCATATTCATTAACTCAAAAGATTCTTTTTTGAGTTAATACAAAGGATACGCGTTCAATCTCCACCGCCGCCCCTCCAACCCCACAATTCAGATCTTCCCCGGTACCGTAATAGAGAATCTTTTACAATTACTTGATTTAGATCGTTCTTTTTAACTTGACACGAATCTCAAAGCCCAATACTGCCCCCTTCGTTAGCTCGAATCCCAAAGCGGTTGGGAATTAATCTCAAACCGTAAAGTGAAGGGAAACTGTTACAGTAACGGAGATGATATTTGTCCCCAACCCCACCAAAAAAAAAAAT
>JAJGRW010000573.1:1563630-1586815 GCA_025461045.1 Carex parvula
GCTCCACACACTGACAGTGACTTTCTAACGGTGTTATATCAGGATCAGGTCGGCGGATTACAACTGATGAAGGAAGGAAGCTGGGTCAATGTCTGGCCTAATCCTGGCGCTTTGATAATCAATATTGGAGATTTATTCCAGGTATTTACTTTAATTAAATTTGTTATATGAGAATATACTTGTGGGCTAAATTTTATATTTTTTAGAATTTTTTTACTATTTTTTAGATAGGTAGAAAATCAATGTTTTTGGATGGTTCAGAATTTTCAGATCAAGTGATTTTTCTACCTATCTTAAAATATAGTAAAAAAATTCGAAAAATATAAAATTGAGTCTACAAGTACATATTCATGTGGAGATCACGTTAAACGGTTATGATCGATCATTAGAATTTTCAAAATGAAAATATGACTCCGTAGTACGGACTAATCCGTGCTATGCATAGTACCATAGACTCACTCAGAAATTTATATGTATATTAATTTCTTGAGAATTGAGAAATTAAAATAGAAATGATTTGTTCAATCAAAGTTCCTTAGAAAATGAATATTGGTATATGTTTGTTTAAATTTTTTATTTGGAAACATTAACATCATAGCAAATTAAAAAAAAAAAATGCAGGCATGGAGCAATAATTTGTACAAGAGTGTGAAACACAGAGTTGTGGCAAACTCAAGATTTGAGAGATTTTCCGTGGCGTATTTTTTGTGCCCATCGTATGATACCACGATTGAAGGCTATTCAGATCCTACAATTTATAAAAGATTCACCTTTGGAGAATACAAGCAGCAAATAAAAGAAGACGTTCAATTAACAGGCCACAAGATTGGGTTAAGTCGATTTCTACGCTATCGATAAAAGAGAATTTTTTTAAGAGGAGAGAAGAAAAACCCAAAAAAAAATGTATAGGGTTAAAATTTATTATTAGTTTTGTGCTCTAATTATATTTCACATTCTATCTCCTTTTGTGAAATTCAATTTAGTATATATATATCTCGACTGCTTCGTGTTTCTTGAAGACACTTCAATTATTTTCTGATCACCTAAGAAAATAACACATACCAAAATATAATTGCTCCTACAAACCTATGTTGGCCATCTAATGATATGCAGAACATGTACATTTCTTAACAATGAATTTTGACTACATTACTTTCTGTAAAGACTCAAAATAGAGAACTTGCAACTTGCATATTGCCTTCTCAATTCTTCACAGAAACATTGAATTGCTTCAATTAAAATTCATATGAAAAAGATAACATAATAAAACATATAACATATTATTGACTTTGATTTGAGATTATGGAAACAACAACAGCAATAATGGTACGCCTTAATTAAGTGGGAAAAATGGTACGGCTGAGCCAGTTCTGTTACGGAACAGCACCACATACGTGTCGGTTAGGTACCATAACTCGAGTGTCTTGTGTCGTGACCATTTGTGTGACGTAACCATTTTTTGAAACTTTAACACAACATGACACGACACGCGAAAGATCTAGTCACGACACGACACGTGGTCACATGTAATTAGGACCTTTAGATCTTGATCAAATAGTGAATCTTGAATAAACTAACTTCAATTATGACAAAATAGTTAAACTATATCAGTCACATTTTGACACGGCTCGTTGGGTCATGGCACGTTTAGGCACGACGTGACTCATGTGGCATGGCCATTCGCGTGCCGTGATCATTCCTTGATATTTTAGTCACATCACGGCACGATATAGAACTAAAGTCACAGCGTATTAATTACGACATGACACAACACGACATGTTTTTTCCACTCTATTTTTAAATTTGAATTGAATGTATTACATAATATTTTGTTGTGAATTGTGACTAGGCTTGTGATACGGTGCTAACTATTAACATACTCGGACGGACTTTGAGTACAATCTTAACATTGTTGTCACATTGTTAGATAGAAAATCACTTGATTTAAAGATTTTAGACCATTTAAAAGTAGTAATTTTCTACCTATCGAGTTAAAAAAATTCTAAAAAAAGGTTAAATTTAGTTAAAATATTTCTAAAAAAATGGTAAAATTTAGTTTGAAGGTACATTTTCATTTTCATAAAAATCATATTAAACAATTTAAATCGACTATTTAAAATTTGAAAATAAAAGTATTGATTGGTAGTTCGGAACACTCTGCACTCCATAGCCTCACTCTTCAAGTCTTCGTACAAACTTATATTGAACTGTTCCTAACCTGACGGCGTCATGATCTGATCTGAATTTATCCAGGTCCAACTGCTAAAACTACTAGGCCCATGAGCAAGTGCTATTGCAGCCCATTTTAACAATTAGCCCAATTCCTAACCTCCTCTTTTAACACCAAATTCTCCCCCGAGCTCTCTCTCTTTCCTGACCACACATCAAACACCTTGCAGTTGCAGGACATGACAGCCTCGTACTCTCCTTTTTCTCTTTCCTCTTCCCCTTCATTTCCTTTTCTCCTCCTCAGTCGCTCTTGTTTTCTTCTCCCTCTCTCTCTTTATTGTCTCCAGCGCACGACATTCCCCCCCTCTCTCACTTCCGGTTATCTGCTACATTGAATTTAGAACTTCTTGGTCTATTAGCAGCATCGGAACCAATTTATTTGGGTATGCCTTATTTTCAAGTTGTTATAATGGAAGGTTTTATATTAGTCATTGAATAAAGGTAACTAGAAATGATTAGAAAGAAGTTTGATTCCTCTTTAAAAAAAATATGTCTGATTTCCGGTGTTTACAAACTGGTATCTTAAGACTACTGTGATATACCTACAGAAAATTTCTGAATTAGATTGCACATTGAGTTCAAAGAAAAAAAAAAAAGTTGTTGTATTAATAGGCCTGGTAGTTCAATTAGAATTAAAAACTTTCCATACTCCTTTCAAGATAGCTAATCAGGTCTATCCATAAAATTTTGCAATTAAATCTATTTGTATCATACTAAAGTCCTTCAAGTGTAGTTCATCTTACACGATGCCTAACAAGGTTGGCCCTTGCCCCAGTTTCTTAATGTTATGGTACTATTATTATTCTTGAATTTTCCAATAGGCAACGATTAAAATGGAAGTTTTGTAGTAAAAATTGAGTATTATGGTATTTTGGGTAAAAAATCCGAGTATTCAGGTATTCTGGTACGAACCAGGGCCATGCCAAATTTTAGCATTCTATTATGTATCTGTTTAAATTCTGGCATTTTTAGCCATTGTTTTACATATTCCAGCATTCTATTAATGTTACAGGTGAATTCCATTTATTCCAGGGGGCTTTGACAGCCCAGAGGGTTGACCCTGTAAATTTCCCCAGGCAGGGACCTAGTTGAAACAGCTCTGCAGTATTGGAAGGAAAAACTAGATTTCCAATGGAAATTTCACGAGAATACCCAATTTTGTATAAAATTTGATATACAAATTGAGACAGAAATATTGTTTAATAGTTCTATGGAAAATACCCATTGAACTGGGGGCAATTGATTGTGTCAAATCTAAAGGTTTAATTAATTAGGGCAATTGATTGGGTCAAATCTAAAGGTTTATGAAAATACCCTAGGAATAGTTTCATATTTAATCAAATAAGATGTTGTGGTTTAATCTCATAAAAAGTTCAGGAGAAAACTCCACTAAAAAATAATGATACTAAGCATATTGGTACCATTACTTGTCATCATGGTACTGAGTTGTTTTCTGTGATATATACTGCTATACTGCTATATTGATATTATTTCCTGAATTTTGAACTAAAATAACATTGTCCATATAAATGAGTTGCAGATAACATCTTTTACTGTTGAATAATGTATATTTATTTTCTCTCTGTAGGTAAGCATACTGTAAAGGGAATCCTCTATTTAAAAAAAAATAAGGTTTAAGAAGGGAGGGAAATGCTAAAAAATATGCTTGCATGTTGTAAGCTATACATATCAGAAAGCCGAAACATACGTGCCTTGCATTCGATTGAAAGCTCCTTAAAAGAACATCCAAAAACCCTACTTGTAAATAGATTCACTGATGAGGTCTACAACCGGGTCGGGTACACTCTGGTCTCAACCCTAATTCCAGGCACAAATGATACTGGTCCAGCATCTCCATTGACCGAAGCTGTATTTGATATGTTGGAAGCTGCATATGAGTTTGCCGATTTGGGGCTGCATTGTGGGACCCACCCAAGACTTGGTGTAGTGGACCATGTTTGTTTTCACCCGTTAAGAGATGCAACACTGGATCCTGTTTCAGCTTTGGCCCGATCAGTAGCGGCACGAGTGGGAGAGGAACTCGCAGGTAACTTTAAAAATTTCCCCCTTTCTTTTGTATAATTACATAGTTTCGGATACCTCTCTTGTTCTTCATTTAACCTTGGTCAGTATGATTATTCAAAGAGCGGATCCGTTTTATGTTGCTTTAAACATGATTACAGGGTATGTTAGGTGGTTTGGTTCTTCTATCTTGATATACCTTGGTCAGTATGATTAGTCAAACATCTCCAGTTGTGTATATCAAGAACCAAACCACCTAACATACCCTGTAGAATGTGATTTTTTAAAAGAGATGTTCTAATTACATACTTGCCCTCTATTTACTTTTTAATTAAGCTATGGGATACCTATTAAAATTTGACTAATTATATCTCTATTTTACATTCTACTATCTTGATATACACAACTGGAGATGTTTTCAAGTATACAATCGAGGGCAAGTATGTAACTTCAAAAAGAAAACCGGAAGCAAGGGTTTACTTGTGATTTTTTAATTGTGCATTACAGTACCTACATACCTCTATGGTGCAGCCCATACAAGTGGAAGAACTTTAGCCTCAATTCGGAGACAATTAGGTTATTTTAAACCCAGTGCTTCCCAAAATCAATGGGCTGGGTCACTAAGCCCAAATTCCTTAAACCTAAAACCAGATTACGGTCAAATCAATCCTGCCCAAAATTCCAAAGGAGTTCTAACATTAGGTGCCACAAAGTGGGTTGATAACTACAATGTACCCATCTATTGTACCGACATAGAATTGGTCAAAAGGATTGCAAGGCAAGTGAGTGAAAGGGGTGGTGGGCTTGAGTCGGTGCAAGCCATGGGTTTGGTACACAAGGAGGGTGTGATGGAGGTGGCATGTAACTTGTTGGATCCGTGTAGGGTTGGTGCAGGACAGGTTCAAGCTGAGGTGGAGAGATTGGGGAGGAAAGAAGGGTTGAGTGTGGGGAAAGGTTATTTTACTGACTTTTCAGAAGAAAGAATTGTGGAGTTGTATATGAAATTGATTAATTCAAAGTAAATTCAATCTGGTCTATTTTAAAATTTGGGTCCAGCTGATGGCACAGGTGCTGGGCATATCTTGATTTATTGGGAATCTTGTTACCTTCCACATCTATACAATCAATTTTGATGCTGGCAAATTTTAATTCAATCTTTCAGCAATACTTTGTACTACTTGCATACATAATATCTTGTATACATCCTTCTTACATGTTTTTTTTTTTTGCCTGTTACATACCCCTGCATGACTCTATAATGTATTTCTGATACCATACCAACTTTGGTACATATTACCACTCATATAGATAATAAACAAGTAATCTCAGGATGAAAAAGTAGCTTGTAGACACTGGTACCAACCCCTGAATGAGCGGGAACCTAAGGAGCCATTGTTGACTGATTAAATGCTATCATTTTCCTGTCACCTTCTAGAGTTCCATCAATTGCTATATACTATGAAAAATAAATGATATTTACATGATATATTTTTCTCAATTTCACACCATACACAAGCAGAGAGAACAAAACACAGGCAGTACATACACAACAACTACTGTCGCCACATAATATTCTCATCTGTCCCTTTGTAAGTAAACATATTGTTACATTTTACCTTTCTTTATAAACATGAATTGTCTCTGATTTGTTCACATTTTTTACAAAAGATATTAGAAGCATAATTATCGAGCTTTACCGGTTATCTATTTTGGTTGGTAGTTGACTTGGCAATCGAGAGAGTGAAGTATAGCAGTATCAGTGTTCCCATGCTTGATCTAGATATTGTCAGGAAAAAAGAAAAAGAAAAGAGGAAATAATTAAGCTCTCTTTTGTGTTACAGGAATATTTCAGTTCAATATCAAATAAGACAGTTAGATAAGATAGCTTCTGGATCTGATTACCTAACAAAGATGTAGGTACAAATTTGTGTGATTTATAGCAGTCATTTTACAAACTAATTAATGAAAACAGCTGCCTTTAAGGTTATTTATGGGTGAAGCATGATTTGACATGCTTGGTTAGCTGATCTTCTACACCTACTTTGCATTATTATTTGGTCATTTTCAATCCGATATTTGGTTTGGTACTTTAGGTACCAAATAAAATTGGCAAATGCTTCTGTGCATACAAGGACCTATTTGTAAAATGAGCATATTTTCATTTTCAAAGTTCAAACAGTCGATCCGACCGTTCAACATTTTCTCCATATTACAATGTACTTGGAGGTCAAATTTTACATTTTTTTGATTTTTTTTACTATTTATTAAGTATTTTACAAAACTAGTCAAATTCAGACCATTGAATTTTGTACCTATCTTAATAAATAGTAAAAAAATTCAAAAAATGTAAAATTTGACCTCCAAGTACATTGTAATATGGAGAAAATATTGAACGGTCGGATCGACTGTTTGAACTTTGAAAATGAAAATATGCTCATTTTACAAATAGGTCCTTGTATGCACAGAAGCATCCCTCAATAAAATTTTTCTACTTAGGTCATCAAAGTACCTGCCCGGCCCATTTGAATATCACTTTCAATTCTTTTATGGTAATCTAGGGTGGAATATTGCCAAGTCAATGGACTTATCGTCTAGTTTTGTTTTGGTATTTTCATACTCATTTTGTTATATCTTTTAAGAGTATTTTGGTTAACTTAAATTCTAATCTCTGCTATATTTGCAATTTTCCGAGAAGTTTATCTTGTAAAATTTAGGCATAATTCAGGTATTAGGTACTATAACCTCAAAATTACATACCTACCTATCCAAATTGCATTATACATTTTACCTATCCAAAACTGAGAAATACAATTTTGACAAAGATTTTAACTTAGGGGTTAAAATTAATAAGAAAAAGAATATTTTGCACCCTATGTTTTGCACCTTTAACTGCACCCCGAAATAATTAATAATAATAATAATAATAATTAAATATTAGACAGCTGGATTCTGAATTTCGAAAATTTCAGGAGTGATTTTAGATTTCAGCTGATTTGAATTCAATAAGCTTTTAACGAGAATGTACGAAAACCCAGCTTAAAAAATCGTATCAAGGGCAATGGGGACATGTTTATATCAAGGGCATTTTGGTAAAATCTGGCGCACTTACAAAGCGGCGAAGACAAAGAGAACGTTCCTTGGACCGAGCCACGTGGACCGTCGCCTAGTCGAACGCTTACACTTTCCTCCTACTCTTGGGGTCGTAACACGAAAAACCTCACTGGGACCACCAGCTTGCGCCACGTGGACAAGAGTCACCTCCTTCTCGTCTTCCCGCAAACCATCTGCTGATGTAATTAAACCATACTAATTGTGATTAATAGCAATAACCAATAAGAAAACCTAAACGGGTAAATTTTTTAACAGAACAGTTTTGCCTTCGTGCAGCGCACAAACTAAATGGAGCGCTATACTCAATTACTCATGAAGCGGCTCTGATATAATTTTAGATTTCTCAAATGCATCTGCAAATTAGTAGGAATAAAAGATTCACGAGGAGGGTTCCACTGCACTCTCTTTTAGTGCACCTAACGTACATCCAAACCTCATATTTTTATTTTCAAAGTTTAAATAGTCGATTCGAACCTTCCTACGTGTTCTTCATATTAAAATGTACTTGCAGACCAAATTTTACATTTTTTGGAAATTTTTTACTACATTTTCAGAATTTTTGAAAATCATCACTTTACTGAATTTCAAATTATTGTTTAGTTTAATCAAAAATTCTGAAAAAATAGTAAAAAATTTCCAAAAAATGTAAAATTTAGTTACCAAGTACATTTTAATATGAAGAACACGTTGGAAGGTTCGAATCGACTATTTGAACTTTGAAAATGAAGATATGAGGTTTGAGTGCACGTTAGATGTACTAAAAGAGAGTGCAATGGAACCCTCCTCAAAATTCACTTACCAGTGTTATCTTCTCCGTTTCTTTGATATCCTTTACGAGAAGACGAATTCTCCATCTTCCCAATTCAAAAAGTACATGAACAAAAGTCAAACAAATTATTAAACAAGTTCAAAAGTAGAAAGTATATATGCTTTATGGAGGATCACATAATTGGAAGTAATAAATCGATTAGGGATATCGTACATGCTCTGTTTTTGATGAGAGAGCTCCGATGTCAACAGCTACAAATCCATCAGGCGATCGCTCGATCATGTCTTCATTCTTTCCATGATTTTCTATCTGAAATTCCAAATACGAAAAAAATAAATAAATATTACCAGAACTGACATAGGATAAATGTTTCAGTAAAATCAGAGAAAAGCAAAAGAGAAACAAGAAAAGAACAAGAAATGACTAGAGAGATATCAATATATCATACTGGTAGAGAGACCTCAGCCATGAGACTATGAGAGCTAGTGTATTTTATTCCTTTTGAATCTCTTTTATTTTAGAAACCCAATCGGTGGAGTGCTTAGATATAACTCTTCTCGCTTTACTTATTTTCTGTGTCTTTCATTTTCTTTTCATGCGGTGGTTGAAATAAATGATGTTGAAGATTGAAGAGTGCAAGAGAAACGGACATTTAGTTGGGAAAGTTGCATAATGGTCCTCCAAATTTTAATATTAAGCTTGGTTCCGTGATATCATGCTGATGTACTTTTTTGCAAGGTTGCAACGTAATAGCCTTTTTGTTGATTGGTTTTTTACTTTCTAACATGTCATGTAAAGTAGGGATTATGTTATGTTACATCAAAATAAGAATCATGGTGAACTAAAAAATATTCATTTTTTTTTTCAAAATAAAAACTGCATTGAAATGAGTCCCAAACAATTAATGTTTTTGTGATCATTTTAATCAAGTTTTTCGACTTTAGATTTTGTTTTATTACTTTATGTTTTCATATTATTCAATCAAAAAAAGGGTGAATGAAAGAAGCAGTGTTTTAAAATGCAGTTTTGTTCATGCATGTGGAAACTCACTGCATACATACAAACAATTAATGTCTGTTCATTTTAATTAAGTTTTTTTACTTTAGATTTTGTTTTATTGCTTTATGTTTTCATATTATCCAATCAAAAGAAGGGTGAATGAAAGAAGTGTTTCAAAATGCGATTTTGTTCATGCATGTGGAAATCCACTGAGTACTGCATATGTAGCATGTTGCTGTATATGCGGTTTTTTTTATGCATTGTTAAAGGAATATAAATAAAGTAAAACAAATTTACATTACAAGAGTTGTCTAGTCTAGTAGTTTGTGTTTGGCAATAGATTCTAATCTCTTTCAATGCAAAATAATGTTTGAGTTTTTTCTATTTTAAATCCGCATGAACCGTATATGCAGCCGCACATTAAAAAGCGTATAAACTTAACTGTATGAGATTTTGCATGCAGAAGACGGTCCCATTTAAAAATACTAGAAAGAAGTATCTTAATAATTATTCCTTAGGCTGCTTTTTGAATGTAATGACATCATGAATAATTTTTTTTATGGTTGGCACGAATTCCAATAACAATTGTATTGATAAAAAAAGTTATTTACAAATGCCCTATTACACAGTCCATTTATGAAATAAATTGCCAATATTGTATAATAAACACTCGCATGATCAATTATCCCCATCTTATTTCTATTTTTAAATAAATAATTGCCAATATTGTTCACCGAATCTTTTTGTGAACTCAACTCTAAAACCTATATTAGATTGGTTTTAAATGACGAATGTGAACTGTTATAACTTATCTACCATACGAATGATATGTTTTCATGCGAAAAATTTAAACTTTCGAATTAATTTAATATAAAGTCAAACAGTCAAAATCAGAAGGTTTATATATTAATTTTAATGTATTTATTTTTTGAACTTTTTTTGACCACTTGACTATATAAAAAGTTAATTCGAAAATTTAAAATTTTTGCATGTAGATACATCACTCGTAAGATAGATGAGTTTCAATATTTCGGATTCGTCATTTAAAACGTACTCGTTAGATTTTAGAGTTGAGTTCACATAAAAACTTAGTAAACTTAAAAACAACCAGTTCTACTCACTTCTAGTTCAAGGTCAACACCTTGCTTAAATTACTATAGATAATAGGATAACACATTTATAAATTAGTATAGATTATTGGAGAGATTTGATATATTTTTTGCGATTTGGAGATTACTAAAGGAGGGCCCCAATTATGAATGCCGACATGTAAATTTTGAAGGCCGACATGCATGTAGACAAGCTAATTTGTTTTGGCTGACTATATCTAGCAAAACAAACAAGGGAGATTTGGATGGAACTATACAAACTTATCCGATGTTTAGAAAAGGGGTATATATATGCATGGGATCAGATTTTGAACAGGGTTACCACTTACCAGGTGTCAGGTCAGGTTTCTCTGGGTTAATTTTGCTTTGATGTTTAAATCACTGTAACGATCTTTTGTTCAATGGAAGTGCCTACGGGCCTTAAAGAAAAAAGAAAATATTCGTTCAACCACTTTTTTTTTTAAGGTTGGCGGAGAACGGCCAACAATTATATTGATAATATATAAGATCAAAAGTTACCAGAGTTACAATAATAATTACAATAGATTACAGACTAGCACAAACCATCTCTATAAATATAATTACAAATTACATGGTGTAAACAGCTAGATCATTTCTAATTTGTCACTGTTTGTGTTGGTAGCTCACCCTAGTAAAAGAATACTGGAGAATTAGTAAATAGGAAGTGATGTGAGGGGCCTTTAGAAATAAGTCCATGTAAATAAACTCTTTTTACAACTTTGTATTATATAATAATATATATTCGTTGTCAACTATCAAAAAAAAAATACTGGAGAATCTGTCAAAGATAGCAAATTCCTTTTAATTTTGTTACTTGAATAATTAATTGAATTAAATATACCAAACGACGATTCTTAACCAAGCCCAGTTAACAGTTATAAATAAAAGCCCATTAATATAGGCCCATGTAGAAAAATTCGTTTCGAATTGGCCTCATTGCAGGGCCCACATCTGCTGTTAACCATGCCATAGAAAGGAACATTTTTTTTGAGAAAGGAACTGCTGTTCTGTTAGATCAAAATTTAGATGGACAGAGATATACACAATTTTTACAACATAAAATGATATTTAATCTATCATGCATGGAAGTCTGATCTGAAACGTAGAATCTAAATCAAACGGTTTAAAGTTGTAAGCTGTGCTATTGATGGAATGAGTGACAGAGGAAACTTGTCCATTATCTTCAAAACCTTTAAACCAAACAGACCTTCAGTTGCTTGTGCTGCCGTTGTGCACTTGTATATAATGCCTAAGAATAGAGTAATTGAGAATTAGTGAAACATTGTTCCACAACACACACACACACACACATCCATATACCCAAATTACATTATAAAAAATGATTAATTTTTTATTAGAACAACTTACATTATAAAAAAAATGGATTAACAATACCCCAGGGATATTTTGTCAAAACAATTTTTAATTTAATTGAATCTCACTAATTAACTGCAACCCCATTAGAAACAACATTCTGAATATCACTAATTAACTGCAAACCCCAAAGAATTCTCCACCAAAAAAATAATAATCAAATAATCAAATCCAGGAAGAAAAATAAACCACCTACAATCAGTTAACAATAGAACCTATCTTTCGGATCTCACCCTGGTTTCCTGTAAGCACACCAATATTTCCCATCTTAATCATCGATTCGGCAAAGTCTTGGAAGAATTCAGACTCGAATCCATTGGCATGCTTCAGGACATAGTCTCTGGTAAACTTGTCTGTCATTAGAGCCCAGTCAGAATGGAAGGCAGATCTTCTTTTAGCCACTTGTTTGTAATAACTCATATCGAATGTCTTGTAACTGCCAGGATCCATCTGAATGAGTGTCGTGGTATCTGTCGGGCTACATTTCGATATCAGTTTGGCTATGTAGTGTGGGTCCAGGAATGGGTCGACATCATTCAAGTTGTTTTGGCCGGTGAAATTGTACAAACGGTCTTTGATGGTTGCACAGTGCGCTGTTCCAATTGTGTGAGCAGCTATAAAGAATAAGAGTAAAGGAATTTTGGTTAAACGATTCATTGCAATAGCTAATAAATCTGTTTTTTTTTTCTTTGTGAGCAGCTGTATCTGTCAAGTACTTGTATGAAGTCTGGCCAGGACACTGCTCCAATATAATTACAGAACCTCAAGTACTTGTATGTGTCGAGCAAATAATCACTAATATGCATATCATGGTAATATTGTATTGTTAAATTATATGAAACAGTCATGATATGGGTCAGCAAAATTTGGAACTGCACCGTTTAAGAAGATTTCTCATTTCTTATAATTTTGTAATTTTGTTTTTCTTTCCTTTGTTTATTTCCTCAGCGAAACTAGTAAACTGGCTAGATAGTTTTCCTTGAAAGTTCACATATTGCAGCAGCTAACAGCGGCATATACATACTCCATTTCCAAATTTCCTTGGATTTAGGCGGGCAGCTGGGCAACAGTAGAACCATCTGACACAAATCTTAAACCTGACCATACGCCTAAAAAGTTGCCCGTTTCAGATACTGATTGTACGAGTTACACACCAGAAGCAACGCAGGCTCAACTACTGCGCTCAGGTGCATCAAATTCCAAATGTAGTACTGGCATTGATGATGGTTGGATGATACAATTAGCATTAAAATCTTAAATGTAACCTAAGTTTGTCTTTCATGCATTTCAATATACAGGTCAGAGTGGTATGGCCTGGACAAGGTCAGGATTTGTCAGTAATTCAATTTACGCTTTGACTCATTACACTTGTTCTGAATAGTTTTGGCCACAAACAATCCAGTTAAAAGTATAATGTAATTAAAATGACAAAGAGGTCAATTTGGGTCTGATGCCCATCGGACTCAAAGTGAGTTTAATGGATTCGATGACCATCCAATCTGCTTTAAGATTCACGCCTCCAACTTTCGCGTCTACTTTAAAATTCGCACGAATCTTAAAGCAGATTGGACGGTCTCAAATCTATCAGACTCAAATTTGAGTCCGATGGGCATCGGACCCAACCTGCTCTCAATGAGGAGAAATATTTCAGTGCATCTCTTCTGGTGTGCTATCCCTTAGAAACTGCAATAGCCTGTCAACAACCCGTCACAAAGTTATTCTACAACCCGCTGCTCTATTTTCTGCATAGAATCATGTACAGAAAGTATTGGTAGAAAAAGGTTCTGCGTCAGAAAGTGGGTAACACACTAACATCAGAGAAGAAAATAACCGGCTGAGCGGTCCGGACACAGCAACACTTATTTGGAAAATAAAGGCAAAATTACAATAACAAAAATATTAAATGAAATACAACAAACAAATGAAAATATTAGATTTATTCCTTAACTTTTCCTCAGACGATCAATTTACTTTTCAATCTTCTACTTGCGTCAAATTAGTCCTTCAAATAAATAAAAAACAATTAAATTAATTGTCCTAATTGGTTTTCAATAAATGATTTAGTGCATTGGAAGTCCAGAGACCTACTTGATTTATTTATTTTTAAATATTATGTACCGATTTTTTCATATGAAAATTCAAGGATCAATTAATTTAATTTCAAATAGCAACTACCACATGATTTTTTAAAAATAATATAAATTACAATCCTACCGTGAGAAGATGGCTAGTGATACATAATATAAATTAAATTTCGTATAGCAGGTTTTTGTTGTAGTAATGTGCATGACTTGTATAATTCTATCATTTGTTAGTTTCCTCAACAACAAAAAAAAAATTAATCCTTGAAATTTAAAAAATGTAAAACAATTAGTCCTTCAAATTTAAAAAATAATTAAATTAATTAATTGGTTTTCAAGAATTGATGTAGTGCATTGAAAATTCAAAGACCAACTTGATTTTTTTTGAAGAAGATTATATACCATTTCATTGCATATATGAAAAAAAATTCATGGTCAATTAAATTTTTTAAAAACTTTAGGAACGAAGACATAAGTTTAAAAAAGAAAAGAAAAATAAAGAGGCTACTAGACCCGTTGAACAAGTAACTTAGAAACCTTAGATATTGTTCTCAGACTAAAAGACATAAGTTTCTAAAAAATATATATAGAAAATACAATTCTACCGTGAGATGATGGCTCACGCATGCTGGAGGTTTGAATTTTCTCTTCTTCTCATCTCGATCGTCAACAAAAATATAGAGATTGTCATTATTTAATTTTGGTAGTAATATTATTTTTAGAGTAAAATATAGTGTTGTTTATTATATTAAAGAATTATATGAAATTTGGATTAATGTAAAAATTATTTACCTTTCCATCAAAAGATTTCACATTTGTAATGGTTAATCATGATTTACAAACTTTTGGAGGAAGATCAATTAAAGTTTAAATTTACTGAGGAGTCCGGCTACTATAACACTAGTGTTATTTCAAATTAAATAACACCACATCTTAAACCATTGGATCTGCTTTAATATTCGTGCAAGACACTAGTGCACGAATATAAATATCTTGTGCACGAATATTAAAGCAGATCCAATGGTTTAAGATGTGATGTTATTTATTTTGAAATGACACTATTGTTATAGTAGCCGGACTCTTTACTGAGATATGATACATGTAATATCAAAATATTAGAAAATATATTTAAAATTTAAATTTTCTGGTTAAATAATATTTTCAAAGCGAAATTAAGGTTCCAATGCCACAGGAATGCCACATGCTCTCTTAATTATGTTTCAAATTTGAGACTTAATTAAAATGTCGAGTCTAAATAAAATTTTATTATTTGCCGAATGATATTCTATAGTACTTAACCGTTATAGATTTATTTTACATCATTTTTTTTTATCTCTTGATATAATATAAATGAGTTTCTAATGTGAACAAATCTCTCTGGTGAAAATAATGAAGTTCACCTTTTGGACTTAAAATTTTAAAATATAAATATAAAAATAAAAGATCTAGTATGTGTTACTTTTGTGATATCAATAACCAATGATATTCAAATTCTCAATTCTTGAATAGATCAAATTTATGTACCATAAAAGATAGATGTGAGGTATAATTATTCATCCAATTATTTCTAATTTATTTTTGAGTAACAATGACGAAACTATTAAATCATATATGGATATGTGAACAACATCACTGGAAAGATCCAGCTTGGCATGCAGTTGGAACTAACAATGTCATGCTAGCTAAGCATGCTAACATCTATTTCCATATATTTACTTGGTCAACACTAAATTTTTATCGACTAGAACATACATTCTGATCATAACAGGGTGGTGTTCTGATCGATTTCTGTTGGCGTTGCAAATTATTCTTCTACAGATTAGCACTAATTATCAAGCCAACTAAAAATTTGTCCAAGAAAAATATCCCTTTTCAGTTATGCATGCAAACTTGGCCCATGGATGTATTATTGTCAGTGTTTTAATATTCGGTTCGCATGCGGTATTCGGAAGGCCACCGCATACCGCATATACGGTATGCGGCCGAATATGCGGATTCTTATTCGGATTTATATATGCGGATTTTTTATTAAATATTTAATCTCACAGTACTTAAATACAATAAGGCAGCATTTAGAGAGGTTATAAAAGACTTCTAAGTGGAACGCTTGAAGAGAACACCTATCTAGCCGGTCTGGAACTCATTTAATGAGTTATGGATTCGGGTCCGGAACTCTTTTAATGGGTTTTGAATGTTTTTTAATTTTTTTAAAGTATGGATTCAATATTCGGTCCGAATAACTATTTTCTATTCGACCGGACACTGAAGAGGAATATACGGCCGTATATTCATCGAATATAACCGAATTTTAAAACACTGATTATTGTATAATCAAGAGTTTGTAGTTAGTTAGGTAGTATAATTTTTTTTTTGGTTAAGCTAGGTATTATAATTCGTCACCTACAACAAGACTTGGTACGTAGTAGGTATTGATTTTGTAGTATGCAAGCTAGACGCAATTTGTTACATATACTTTATTTTTTTTTCTGTACTAATTAACTAACCAAATAACAAATCAATACTAGCAAGCCAAAAATGCAACTTTTCTTAAGAGTTTTGACGTTGAATGTAGCATATATTGGAAAATTCTTTCTAATTCCCAATAATTTTGTAATGAATTGTCAACTCTACAGAGAAATCATCTCACGCTTTATATATATATCTGAGTAAATATAATGGCTTTGTTCTGACAGTTGACCATATGCTTTCTTTAAAAATATGCGTTCTACTAACAGGAGTTCAAGGACACAGCACATTCAATCCTATATTATGAAAAATGCATAATATATATACTTCATGATGATGACAGTATTTTTTTTTGTTGATTTATATAAATTCTTCAACTGTCGCTCGCAACTTGAATTTGACACGGCTTAATAAATCATTTTTTTTTACATGACAAATATTAAATGATTCCGAATAGGTTATAATGCAAAGGAAAAAATATTTTATATGTATCCTTGGAAAATCTCAAAATTACATAATTCTCCAATTCCAAACATACAAATTTCATACTTACTTTATCACTCTTTTTAACGTAATTCTTCGATCTCCAATCCCAACATGGGCTATTGTGCTTCGCAAAGTAAATGTGGGGTTTACTTCGGGTCATATTTTTATTTTTGAAAATCCAAAAAACTAATCCGAACCGTCCACATGTTCTAAATATTGAAATATGCTTGGAGACTAAATTTTACATTTTTTGGAATTTGTTTACTATTTATTAAGCCACTTTGAAAATCGCTGATCCGGTGGTCCATAAAATTTTACTGTTTTTTACTGTTCACAGTGGAAATATTATTATATATTATAATATATTATAGTTATAATTAATAATTAATATTATATAATTAGTATCTTGTTATTAATAATTAACTAACTTAGGCTTCCAAAACTTTAGTCCTCCGCCAACTCTAACCAAACAAAGAATACTTTAAGCCGTGGTCTAACTTTAGACCTCAACCAAACATAAATAATTTAGACCGGTCTAAGTTGGAATAACAACTTAGGCCACCTTAACTTTAGTCCACAACCAAACAGCACCTAGATGTATATACTATTAAAAAAAAAAAAAATACACACACACACAATAGCTAGAAACTAAAATTAGAAGTTAGACATTAACATACCATGACTGACGTCATTAACACACCTGGTGATGTCAGCAATAACGATAAAAGTTCGATTGACTTGAGATAAGAAAATTTCATCAGACCCAAACATCAGAAGAATAGAACACAGAAAATAAATCCTATGAGAGAACACAACTTCGAACTTTTACGATGTAAATTTAACTTTATCAGGAAAATAATCACATATATGTTTATTAAATTTCTCTGCATCGATCGAACTAATGGGATATATAGATTTTGCTGAAATCTTTGGAAATTAATACACAGATTCAAATTTCTCGGTCTGACTTGGTTTTATATTTACACGTACTTCACCTAAGATTGGAGTTGACAGAGCAACATTCATTTCTTCTTTGTTGTATTTTAGGGTCTTTTGTTCTCAACAAAAGAATAACAAGAGAGCATTATGCAAAAGAACCAACTTATTGTTAAAAGTTAATTACATCAAAAATGAATTAACATTCAACAAGAATATGGGGGGACATTTCCCTTCACAAATCGATAAGTTTCCCTACAATTAAACACCTTGCAAGGAACACTATGAATAATTGAATATCACTAATTAATCCCAACCCAAAAACAAAATCAAATCTGAAGGGAAAAAACAAAACAATCATTAACAATCAGTTAACAATAGAGCATGTCTTTCTGATTTCACCCTGGCTTCCAGTAAGCACACCAATATTTCCCATCTTGATCATCGACTCGGCAAAATCTTGGAAGAATTCAGCCTCGAATCCATTGGCATGCTTTAGGACATAGTCTCTGGTAAACTTGTCTGTCAGTAGAGCCCAGTCAGAATGGAAGGCGGATCTTCTTTTAGCCACTTGTTTGAAATAACTCAAATCGAATGTCTTGTAACTGCCAGGATCCATCTCAATGAGTGTCGTGGTATCTGTCGGGCTACATTTCGATCTCAGTTTGGGTATGTAGTGTGGGTCTAGGACTGGGTCGACATCATTCAAGTTGTTTTGGCCAGTGAAATTGTACAAACGGTCTTTGATGGCTGCACAGTGCGCTGTTCCAATTGTGTGGCCAGCTAAATATAGAGATAAAAGTAATTAAATACCTTCTGTTAGAATTATACATTAGAAATGTACTTATATTATAAATATTTCAGTTATTGTTAGCGAGTACGAGTAGCGAAGATTTTCATAGGGGTGGAATTTGGATTTAAATAATGTATCACTACTTCAATTATATATACCAGTGTAATACCTGAACAGTAAACATTTAATGGGCTTGGGTTTGAAATGGATCAGCACCCTTTAAAGTTTAATAAAGTACAAAAGAATGATAGATCCAAGCATGTATATATTATTACCTGAAAGCACAACAAGGTCTTTGAGATCCAAGCCCTGGACAGCAAACATCTGAATCAATTGAGTGATATTTGCTGTAGGTGGGGGAAGCTGCTTGGTCTCATTTGTTAAAGAGATCCTACCGTCTCTCCTTCCTAGTGACACCGGCCAAGTGGGCCCCTTGCTCTGAAACAAGCAAATTCCATTTTCAATCATCTTAAAAGCTTAATTATTACACTGCACCACTTATTTATTACAAGCAAATTCCATTTTCTCAATGACATCATATGTTCTTGTTGTGTACAAGCCCAACAAATTCATGTTTCAAATTTAAACAGAAATAGTTACTTAGAAAGTTACTTACCAACCAGACAGCATCCCGTGCCATCAGTGCCAGAACATCGGCACAGGAGACTGTGTTAGGGCAGGCCTTTTCCAACTTAGCTTTCACCCTCTCAACAGAACCAAATCCCCGAAGGCTGACATTAGGAGGTGCACTTTTCTCTGCTTCATTGTCCTTTGTTGAGTTCAATAGAACAGAGCCGTCGCAACCCTATGTCACATACATATTTAATGATTAATTTAGTCTGTTCCTTTTTTTTTTTTCAATTTGGTAGACACCTTCTTCTTTATTAGAAGCGTGGCCTCAGCCACTTTCCGGACGGACATGATAAGTGATAACAATGCAAGTGAATATTACACTTCTTTTAACATAATAAGTGGTAACAATGTCATTGCAGTGGCTATTGTAATAATAGGACTACCAAATAACAAAATGTAATAACACCAGGAGCAAATAGTATAAGTAAAAATAATCAAAATGAAATGATACCCTAACAAAACAATCGTGGAAATGCAGCCTGAGAAATGGACCAGCAAGACTTGGTGCCACAGAAAAAATTTGGATCATCTCTTTCCGGACAATTTCTTCGGCATTTGGGCATGTCTTGCTGTAGTAATCAGTGCTCAACTGTGCACTTGTTGTCCCAAAAATAAGAAAAAAGTGTGCCAAAAGAACCAAAAGCAGGGGATAAGCTCTTGATTCCATGTTTAGAAGGATCTGTTGTTTGAACTGGATGAAAGAGGCAGGGTACTAATGGTGCTTATATAGTGGCAAGCTAGGGGAATTGCTCAAGTTGTGATTGACTGGGATGCCACAATATTTACTTCAGTTTTTCTCCATCCTTGATTAGTTTAATGATATATAGAATGATTAGTGAGGTGATATGGAGGAGGAATGTTTCAAACTTTCAACCATGTGCATCTTAATTGAAAAATTGTATAATAACATTTGAGTTCCTGCATGTTTTGGCTCTACAGAATAATTGTTTTTCTTGTAGCCATGAATATATATGAAACATTTTCTATAGCTTGCGGAAGGTCAGAATTTTGTAGATACAAAAAACCCAAAATAATATAGAAAGTGTTTATACCTTATATCATTAGTATTATAAACTTCCAAAACTATAGTTTGACTTATTCAATAAAATTAACTTAAATTTTCATATAATCTTTAAAAATATGTGGTAAACACATTATATTTGTATGTATAAAAGTTTTAGGATTCACATATAAATAATGGGTACAAGAATAACTTTTTTTTTTTTCACTTAGAAGAAAGAAGAGGCTGCAACTTCTTTTATTTTATATCTGCCTTTTTGGTTTCAACTTCCAACAAAATTCGTTATCCGTTTACCAGCTTATCTTATGCGTATTGTATTTTATGCATAACTTTTTTTTGAAGGTTGATATGAATAAATTTTACATTTTTTATTAGCTTGTTGATACAGTTACTATATGATATTAATTTTCCTTATTTTGTTAGGTCAGAACACAACTAATTAATTTTATATCTGTTCCCTAATAGGCTAAATAAGATATATTTTTAAAATAATAACCCAAAAAACATGCATGACATTTTATTGTATTTATGGTTTTATCAATTAAATATTCAAATGTTGTTGTCCTTTAGTATACTCGTTAATTAATTTCTTTGTTCTTAACTTTGCAGGAGAATGCATACTTGTCTCTTCTATTGAATAATAACCCTTAATTATCCGATAACTAAGATGGTTGTAAATAACGGTATGCGGTCGTGGGATGGATAGGATACCATCAAACGATTAAGGAATTTTACGGATAATTTTGCGTTTTCATTAAAGTTATGTACATATATTCATAATTTATTAAAAAAATAATAATTTAACTCATCAAACTTATCACATAAACTTATTATAACTTAATTTTCTTGTTAATTAATAAAGTTTCATGAAATTGCCATTTAGAAAAAGTCCAGATAAGACAACACGAAACATGTAATGGATTAATTGAACAAATCGCTCGATATGATGGACTAAACGACCCAAAATATAACAGATCATGCCACTGACTAAAAAACCTACGACTAATGTAATAAAAAAACAACTATATAAACGGAAATAAACGAAAATAATCAGAAATAATTGGAAATAATCGGTCCACTTAATGCTCATTTGTAAAAGAAGCATCCATTAGAATTGTTATTTACTTGTGAATTAATTATGTGATACGACTTATTCCTCTATCATGCATGATAGAGGGAGAAGATAATGGCTCAAATGAGTTGTACCATGTTACTTCAACTAAATGCATGTTCTCTAGTTTCATTTCTAGTAAGGAAACATTCAAACAAATATTTTAAAATGGAGTTTTGATTGTGCCAGTAGGATTTTTTTTTTTAATTAATGGAATAGGTCAAGCAGCAAACACAGCACGTCAACTACACCGATTATACTTATTTATTCAACTTATTAATTTCTTTGCACCAGACATATTTCATTAGAGCACATATATTCTTCCACTTCATGTCATGTTTGGTACTACATAGATTCTAAAATAAGGAACTTTTCCAAAGGTCAAAGTCGTTAGGATAACATAGTTAATGTCCTGTGCAAATCCTTTGAATTTTTTTTTGAAATATTATCTACATCCCAGCAACTTAAATGAGTTTCTAAATAACTGTTAACTATTTTTTAGAAATTAAGGTCTCTGAAGTTTCTAACTCTCACATTTTTAAATTAATTTTAGAGTTTCTATTAAGCCATGTCAGTAACAAATTAAAAAAGAGAAATAATTTGAGCCAATCATTTGATCAGCATGGAGTATAAACAGTTTCTTAATAAGAAACTTTACTGCATAGTTTCTAAATAAGAAACTCTCCCACATACTTGAAACTGAATTAGAAACTGCCATATCAGATTAGAAACTCTAATAGTACCAGAGATGTAGATGCTCTCAAAGAACTGCTGCTAAGGTAATCTTTTGAAGTTTCAATCTTATATTTTTTGAACATCAGTGTGGCGGCTTAAATGAACAATGTAAGTGGAATTTCTTTTAACAGGAACAATAAAATTATGAAATACGAGGGGGGGGGGGGGGGGGGGGGGGATTAAAAATGGAGGATTGTCTCATTTTTTTTATTGAAGAATATTAAAATAAGACAGGTACATAGCAGAAACTGAGAAAAGTTATATATTTGTTCACAGCAGGAGAAATAGGATTTGATCAAGTGTGCCTGTGTCTTGTTGAACTGAAGGCTGCCGTACTGGAATACAAATCCAGTGCAATACCTGACTGAATAGAATGAGATGTCAGTCGTTAGTGTTAATCTGACACGAATCTCTCGGCTAGAAGCATATTGAAGCTAATTGTACTGAGTCAGGTACCTTGGAGGATAGGTTCACCATATTGTGAGAAACTAGAGAGTGCGCGTCACGTGGCTTTGCACCACGGCTTTTGCAAATCTTTTTCCATGCGCCTGGTCTGTCCGTTTATGACAGAATATGAAACAAAATTTCGACATAGATGATGGACCCCGCACGGCCTTGTAGGGTTTATGTAAGTTAATGGTGAACCGGTTATATGCCAATTTATGTATTCTATTATGTAGCATAACTAGGGGTGGTGAGTAAATCGCTCACAACTCGTAACTCGCTCGCTAAATGTTCATTAACAACTCGCTCATTAACAACTTGCTATAACTCGCTCATTAACAACTCGCTCATTAACTTAATGAGCCGAGCATGAGCATACCCCAACTCGCTCATAACTCGCTCATTAGCTCATTAAGAAATTAGTTACACAAATCCTGCCACATCTAATCCCTAGAATAGTATTTGGTTCGGTAGCTAAAATTTTTGAAACTATTTGGGCGGCAGCAAAAGTTTCATTCATATTAGGCATATACAGTATTGTACTGGGTTGGCTTCTGATATATACCTGAGCTATTCTTATTCATTTTGTTACTGTTAGTATATTCCTGAGCTATTCCTGAGCTATTCTTATTCATTAATATTAGGCATATACAGTATGGTACTATGTTAGTATATTTCTAAATTATGTTAGTATATTCATTCATTTTGTTACTGTTTGTATATTTCTAAATTCTACATTTTTATTATTGTTTTGATAATGCAAATTTGTAGGTACGTGACAAGCCGTGAGAACGACAAGATAGTTTGTTTGATTTTGTTAATTTGCTTATGGACAATTTTATGTT
>JAJGRW010000573.1:1593510-1663257 GCA_025461045.1 Carex parvula
CGGTTAAGATCAATAACATGTTCATGTTATTGACAAACAATAACAGCAGATATATATATCCAACATAAGCAGTCAACTCTATACATCAATTTTGCTTAATTTACAGTGAGTCTGAATTTGATAAAAATAATAATTAAATAATATAAGAATATGTGAGTATATATGAAGGTAAATGTGCTTAATAACGTCGGTATTCTTGTAGATACTTTTATTGGTAATAGTGATACTTTCGAGAATAACAATTTTTGTCTGCTTATTATCAACTATAGTTATTTTTTATCCTCACGGATATTTAGATTAATGCATATTTGTTTATTTAAATAAAAAAATATTATTAATTGATAACAAACTATAGAATTTTATTAAAAATAAACATAAATTACACATAAATTTTATAATTTTTTTAACATAAAGGAAGCTTAGCTCTCCTTATTAATTATCTCCATTTAAATCCACCCCTACCTTTTTTTTAATTGAAGGTTGGCGGCCAAGATTGCCACCAACGATATATTGATTAAAAAAGTGATATTTACATATTTTTGAAAGTAAACTCGGTGCACAAATGGTAAAACCTAATTCTACCTAGCATCTATTGCCAAAATCCTCCCCTACTTATTAGCCGCATAGAAAGTTAAAGATGAATTGATCAAATATTTTAACTTGTAATTTCTGTTTGTTTGTTAAATCTGAGCAGGTACAAATCTGAGCATGATCATAAGTTGATAACATTATAAAAGGAGGCAGTTTCATCATCAAAAAATTTGTGCAAGTTTAAGGCCAAGTGGCTTACAAACCAACGTCCATGTTTTATTGTCATGATCATTATTAGTTGGAACTAAGATATCTCATCCTAGCTTAATTAGTCAGCTTGAATAATTTTTAATTAAATAAGCTGGACCATGCATGTGGCCATCTAAGCAAATTTTAAAGAGGCTTAAACCACTACGGCAACAAACCTCTTTGTCTATTAGCTACATATATATATAATAATGCAATGGATTACTGATTAGAGCTGTAATTAATCCTGGTTAGCGATGGCTTAACGACCTAATTCACGGCCGACACCATGTGCTTTTGTTTGGTTACCATCAAATTTAAGTTCCAAAGCATATCAATCATGTTTGTTTCTATTTGTAAAAGTACATATGGTTTAGTTTTGTTGTTCAGAGTTAGACGTAAGAATTTCATAGCTGTACTGAACTACAAACAAATACGCACTACAGTACCGACCCACCCAGACAAGCACACTTTTTTAATCAGATATTTTTTTTCATGCACAAGTTAGGTACAGCTAGTGGTTTGACACCGCCCGGGGGGGGGGGCTGCCCGAACCCGGTCCGCCCGTGCCCGGTGCCTGGGGTACCCGTACCCGAGCGCGGGTATACCCGGGTAAACGGGTACACGGTTACGGGTCTCAAACAGGCAGGTCCTCTATTTTTGGAAAAAACCCGGGTGTACCCGTACCCGCCGTATCCGAACCCGCCCCGGGTGTACCCGCACCCGTTTACCCGCTACCAGAAAACTCATTTTTTTCAAAAAAATTTCCCTCCCCCCAAATAGTAATTGGTTCAAATCACAAACCGGGTGGGTCCCACACTGTAAAAAAAGAAAAAGAAAAAGAGAAAAAACAGATACAACCCAAAACAGGAAAAACAGAAAAAAACACAAAACCCGTCTACCCGTCTACATCGGGAAACCCGGATTGGGCACGGTTTGAAACGGTCAGGGCAGACTTGTGAAAAAAAAATAACCCGTCTACCACCCGTGCCCGTTGTACCCGAAGTACCCGTTTACCAGGCCCGTACACGTTGTGCCCGCTACCCGTACCCGGGGTTTGTCCCTGCCCTGCCCGAGGTACCCGAGAGCAATCACTAGGTACAGCTGAATATATGTCATTGGTTTGGGTACAATTTGGTTTCCAGTGTTTTCTATCCATGCCATGTAATTTAATTGCAGTTCATAAACCATATGTCCGTGTAAATTTAAGTGCATTTTAGCTCATAACATTGTACCCTGGAAAATTGCTTTAACTTTTACAATTAATATTTAGAATACAAAATTCAAATAATCAATTGTAATATGAAATTTCAGATTTTAGAATATTAATTTGACAGAAAACTGGATTAAGTTTGGTAATTGTTCCATCAGAATCAAATTACATTACTGAGAAATCTCGTTTTGTTTGGAGTTCACGAAGTATCGTATCCATCTGCATTACTCTCAAATTTTGAGTTACGATCTGAACCAGTCCTGATTGAGATCTCACTAATAGAGTAAAGTGCACGTTGCGTTATTGAGGATGGACAGAATGGTCGGACACTTATGCTACGTACGTTCATAAATTAACTCAAACGGTGTGATTAATGCAGAGGATACGGATTCGTAGTTCACACCATACAGTCATATGGAAGTACTAGCATCATTTACCTTTTTGCTAGATTAATACCATTCAAAAATCGAAAAATGAAACAATTCTTATTTGTTATAGATTACATTCTCTCTTACCTCTTGTTTGGAAATATTTTATATATAGAAAGTCACTCGTGCTCCATGAATCATGGTTGAAATATTGCACAGAAACCCAAAAGCCTACAATATATATAACCATGCTTGTTTTGAAGGATACTAATAGGACATAAAATTACAGTTTAGTCACCAAATCACGGAAAACAATTGATGTGCTATAAAATATAGCAGTATTTTTTTCCTAATTAATTTATATTATATAAGTACCTGAAGAAAATTCTAGACATTATTCGTTTGTTACTGCACATTAATTCTTGCATCGAGATGTTGGATTTTATTCGATGCTTAACTTTAACCGTAATTTTTAAATATACCTTTGCCAAAAAAATAATAAACCAAAAGATCACAGATTTTGGAGAATTTCAAATTTACCCGGGCCGCAACGTGAAATGACATCCCCATTTTGAGGGCCGCCATTTCACGTTGTCACCCCACAAAAAAGAAGTTCGGCTAAAATTTTTAATCATCATATATTTGTTTAATACTTTTCAAAAATAGAAAGAAAAACTAATAATTTGAATATTTTAGAAAGAACATCAAACAAAATAGATAAAACATCTTATAATTTAGATGTACAGAAGGACTCCGAAATATTTTTCAGGTAGGATTTTTCTCGGCTGTAAAAAAAATTAAACTAATAGGACAAAATTACAGTTTGATTTTCCATCGTTACAACATGTCAAATCAGTTATTCTTTTTTAAAATAGATGGTGTATCTTACAATTTCAATGTACTAGAAGGATCATGATAATTTCTTTATTTACCTAGAAGTGACTTTTGAAGCGAGATTAATAATTCAAATCCAAAGCATTTTTATTTTTTTCCAATAACACACCAAGAAATAGTTTAATTTTTTTTACAGCCAGAAAAAATCATGCCTGAAAAATAATTCGGAGTCATTCTAGTACATCTAAATTATAAGATGTTTTATCTATTTTGTTTGATGTTCTTTCTAATATATTCAAATTATTAGTTTTTCTTTCTATTTTTGAAAAGTATTAAACAAATATATTAAAATTAAAAGTTTTGGCCGAATTTTTTTTTTGCGGGGCCGCAATGGGGGCCGCCATTTCAAGTTGCGGCCCGGGTAAATCTAGAATTCTGGAAAATTAGTTGTTTTTTAGTTTATTTTTTTTGACCGAGGGAATATTTAAAAATTTGGGGTTTTAATTACCTCCTACATAAAAAAATAAAAGATAATTGATTACTTTCTGATTTATAACACTCATTTGAAATAATTAATGCATATGTCATTGCACTGCAAAATCAAGCTTGCATGGCAGTTAGAAATTGAAGTAATTAATTAAATCTTCATCTCCTATAGCTAAACGTTCCGATGTCTGTATCACTTGAAAATGACTTAGTTAACAGAGTTGACTTAACATTAATTTAACATTTTTTAGTATCCACTGAGACATGTGTTCTCCTATATTTTTATTTTTCTTGAGATAATATGGTTGAGTGTAACAGTATCTATTGGTGGTGAAAAACATTCTTCAACAAACCCTGATCATTTAGCTAAGATGTCCCTTAAAAATAAAAATTCTTTACAAGGCATCCATTTAACAATATTATATTAAGTATAGAGGGATGCTTCTATGGGCATAAGGACCTATTTGTAAAATGAGCATATTTTTATTTTCAAAATTCAAACAGTCGATCCTACCGTTCAACATTATCTCCATATTAAAATGTACTTGGAGGTCAAATTTTACATTTTTCTGAAGTATTTTACAAAACTAGTCAAATTCAGACCATTGAATTTTGTACCCATCTTAATAAATAGTAAAAAAATTCAAAAAAATGTAAATTTGACCACCAAGTGCATTGTAATATGGAGAAAATGTTGACCGGTCGGATCGACTGTTTGAACTTTGAAAATGAAAATATGCTAATTTTACAAATAGGTCCTTATGCCAATAGAAGAATTTTCCTTATATTAATTAACGAGTTTGATAGTTCATAAATATATCAGAGATTGTTTAATTATTATTTAATAATATGAAGAATTAACTATTACTACAGTTAAAAAAGATTCGATTGGAATATTAGTTCTTTTGAATTTTTTAAAATTACAAAACTTGACTACTCATCTTTTGCGTCAAGAAAAAAAAAAACCAACTAATATTAAATATGGAACACCACAAAAGACCCAACTAATTGTTCTTCCTTGAGGTTCCTTTCGATAGTGGTTTGTCAATATATATATAACTAATTATTAAACATCACGAGTTTACCAAACCTGTTCCTTTCAATCTGTTCACATTCAATGATTCTTCTTCTTGGTATCTATTCTGTTGTTTATGCATAACTATCTCTCTGATATCTATTGATTTATTATTTTATTAGCCTCATTACTATAGACTCATCCGTTTGAGGTAAATAAATTCATGAACTGTAGACCCTATTCTGGATCAAGTAATTAATATTTTTTCAAAGACGCCATGCATATTCCTCAGATTACTTGTGTAAAACAAAATTGATTAGAATATCTCTGAAATTTGAGCTTAAAAAATTTCATACACAATACATCCAGCAAACTTTCTGCTTTCTGCTGATTCAGCCAAAAGGGTTTTATTACATTGTCATTGGATAAATTGTACAAAAGATAAGATGCTAAATGTTCTTCTACATTATAAATGTCACTAATGATGTATCCATTGCTTCACGCTTCACCCTGTGAGGCTGTGCACCTCCTCGGGCAGCATAAATCCCAACGAAATTTAAATTTGAACAAAATCGGTTAGATTTTTACGTTAGAATTTTATCAGTGATGTTGAACATATGAATTTCAGCAATAACACCTCATTTTTCTTTTTTGTGGGCTTTTCCCATTTAAAATTGAAAGCATTTTACACACTTAGGAGTACTTCAAAAGGAAGATTTATATAATCTTTCTTTGAGTTAGATGACAATGATTGTGAACCTTTCAATTTTCTATGTTAAAATTCAACTTCTTTGGTACATTCCACCTCACAGAGCCTGCTGGTACCACTCTAAACTAATCAAGGGACAGATAAGTTGCAGTTTTTCTACAAATTGAATACCCACCAATTACAACTTAAACAACCAATTGGTCCCTATATAAGCAGCATTAGGCCACTTCACTTCCATCTCAAACTAAGTAACAGAGAGCTCTTGCTCAAGTATACCTAAACCGGTCCCATATATCTAATCATGGGATCAAGTACCCTTGAAATGCAACTGGTTCTTATAGCATCTTTTCTTTTTCTTTTGGGGTCAACAAGCGCACAATTGAGTGTTGATTACTATAGCAAAACATGCCCAAAGGCTGAAGAAATTGTCCAGAATGAGGTGAAACAGATTCTCTTTGCTGCACCAAGCCTTGCGGGTCCATTGCTCAGGATGCATTTCCATGATTGCTTTGTTAGGGTATGTTGTTACCTTCATCGCTACTTATCTATTATTTGTTTCGTGCGATGTTGTTGATTTCTGTTGTTACTGGCAGAACTGCTAGTATACATGATGTACAACATCGGTGTCTTTTTTCTTTCATCATGTTTTACTAAATTGATATATCAGCATGTTTAACCATAGTAAATATAAAAACACAATAAGTCATTTCTTTCTTGTATAGGGTTGTGACGGCTCTGTTTTGCTTGACGCGACACCTGGAAATAAAGCAGAGAAAGATGGAAAACCAAACCTCACCCTTCGAGGATTTGGTTCAGTTGAAAGGGTTAAAGCTAAGTTGGAGAAGGCATGCCCAAACACAGTCTCTTGTGCTGATGTTCTTGCACTGATAGCACGGGATTCTGTCTTGTTGGTAAGTAAACAGATTTCTTAACATAATTCTTCTGTGTTTGAGCCTGAGTATAATTAACTATGAAGGTCCAGTGTACAAATGAAAGACTGGCCTAAGCATTGAAAACATTGCTGTAAAATAACAACATTAAATGATTTTTTATAGAAAGTTGTATGAATATAAGTTGCAGGCACTTAATTAAGAAACAGTTAACTATTTTAGGTTAAAAAAAAAAATATATGAAGAGAGAGTTTCATTGTTTCAGAGCAAGGGGCCCACATGGCCAGTATGGCTAGGAAGGAAAGACGGCAGGATATCAATAGCAAATGAGACCAAGCAGCTACCACCACCTACAGCAAATCTCACTCAATTGATTCAGATGTTTTCTGTCAAGGGCCTTGATATCAAGGACATTGTTGTTCTTTCCGGTAATGAATACATTATTACAAAAATTCTCAAGATCAAAGTTTATTCTTGGATCCATCATTTGCTTTGTACTTAATTAGACTCTGAAAGGTGTTGATCCATTTCAAAACCAAGCCCATTAAATGCTTACTGTTTAGGTATTTGAGTAATTAATAATCAATTGGACCTGTTATGTACATATCTAAGCCCAAATCCACACCTATGACAATTTTCACTACTCGGTATCAATAACTGACATATTTCTCGAAAAACTATGTTTCTAATGTATACTTCTAACAGAAGGCACTTACTTTTTCGCTATATTTAGGTGCCCACACAATTGGAACAGCGCATTGTTCAGGCATCGAAGACCGTCTGTACAATTTCACTGGTAAAAACAACTTGAATGATGTTGACCCCTTCTTGGACACGAACTACATAGCCAAACTGAGATCGAAGTGTAGCCCGACAGATACCACGACACTCATTGAGATGGATCCTGGCAGTTACAAGACATTCGATACGAGTTATTACAAATACGTGGCTAAAATAAGATCTGCCTTCCACTCTGACTGGGCTCTACTGACAGACAAGTTTACCAGAGACTATGTCCTGAAGCATGCCAATGGATTCGAGTCAGAATTCTTCCAAGATTTTGCTGAGTCGATGATCAAGATGGGAAATATTGGTGTGCTAACAGGAAGCCAGGGTGAGATTAGAAAGAAATGTTCTATTGTTAACTGATATTTGAAGTCATTGTTTTTTGTTCTGGATTTGGCTTTATTTCTTTTTTTTTTCTCTTGAGAAAACATTTTATTTGAGATTGTGAATGTGTAGTGAGGTTGAGAAGTGTTATTAGTGAGGTTGTCAATAATTTATTTGTTCTGTTTTCTCCTTCATTCAACAAGAAACTCTTTGATTCGTCTCCTTAATCTTCCTTTATTCAAAGTTAGAACAAAACTTAAACATTTGTGTTTAACCAAACTGACACAAAAATTTGTGGTTTTCATTTGTCGTTCACATATCCAAGAAAAGATCATGCCTGGTGGTTTGCATTTGTGGTTTGAATTTCAGATTAGATAAAATATTAATTTAACAGAAAAATATTATAATTTGTTATTTGTTCCATTGGAAACAAATTACATTACTGAGAAACCTCGTTTATTTTTAGTAGTTCACAACACAGTCATATGTAAGTAGTCATTTAACTTTTTGCTAGATTAAAACCATTCATAAATCGAAAATGAACGATTCTTATTTTTTATATTTACATTCTTTTTACTCTTGTTTCGAACATTTTATATATAAATCTCACTCATGCTCCATGAATCATGGTTGGAATTTTGCATAGAAACAAAAAAAAAGCCTACAATATATATAACCATGCTTGTTTTACAGGATACTAATAGGACATAAAATTACAGTTTAGTTACGAAATCAGGGAAAACAATTGATGTGCTACAAAATATATAGGAGTATTTTTTTCCTAATTAATTGATATTATACAAGTACCTGAAGAAAATTCAAGTCAATATTCTTTTGTTACTGCACTTTCATTCCTTGCATTGAAATGCTGGGTTTTAGTTACCTCCTACATAAATAACAAAAAAAAAAAATCAAATTATAGCTTTCTGATTTATAACAGTCATTTGAAAAAATAATTAATGTACACGTCATTGCACCAATAAAAAAAAAATCAAAATTGGCAGTTAGATATTAAAATAATTAATTAAATCCTGATCTCCTGTAGCTAAAAGTTCTGATGTCTGTATCACTTGAAAATTACTTAATTAACAGTGTTAACATTTAACATTTTTTTAGTATCCAGTAAGACAACTGTTCTCCTATATTATCTTTTTCTTGAGATAATATGGCTGATGTAACAGTTCCTATTGGGGGTGAAATACATTATTCTTTAACAAACCCTGATCATTTTGTCACCTAAAGTAAAAATTTCTTTATCAGGAGTCAATTTAACAATATTATATTAATTAACGAGTGCGACAGTCCATAAATTATTAAGAAATTGAATAATTATTAGTTAATAATATGAAGAATTAATTATTAGTATAGTGGAAAAGATAATGCTCTCTATACCTGAGGTCGAGTTTCGTAATTCGATTGGAAAATTAACTTCTATAAAATTTTCAAAATTAACAAAACTTGACTATTCATCTTTTGAGTCAAGAAAAATGAACCAACTAATTAAAATTAAATATGGAAACCACAAAAGACTCAACTAATTATTCTTCCTTGAGGTTCCTTTCGATAGTGGTTGTCAATATATAACTAATCATTAAACATCACGAGTTTACCAAACCTGTCTGCACATGCAAGGATTCTTCTTCTTGCTATCTATCCTGTTTATTTATTTTTTATTAGCTACATTACTATATACTTCTCCGGCAGGGGTAAATAAATTCATGAACCGTAGACCCTATGTCTTCTGGGTCAAGTAATTAATAATTTTTGAAGACGCCATATTCCTCAGACTGCTTTTCTAAAACAAAATTGATTAGAATCTCCAAAATTTGAGCTTCAAACATTTTAAACAAAATACATGTGCAAATTTTCTGGCTTTCTGCTAATTCAAACATTATAAATGTCACTAATGATGTATCCATCGCTTCGCCTTGTGCACCCTCTTCGGGTGGCATGAATCCCAACAAAATTCAAATTTTGTAGAAAATCTGTTTGATTTTTACGTTAGAATTTTATGAGCCATGTCGGATATATGAATTCCAGCAATAAAACCTCACTTTTTTTTTATGTGGACTTTTCCCATTTAAAATTGAACATATTTTCCACACTTAGGAGTACTTCGAAAGGAAGATTTACATAATCTTTCTTTGAGTTAGATGAAAATGATTGGCGAACCATTATATTTTCTATGTTAAAATCCAACTTCTTTGTTAAAATCCAACTTCTTTTAAAATTTTAAGACATAGTGATCTTTACATATTAATTTCTTTACTAAACTAATCTGCTAATAAACTAAAAGGCAAGTTTAACTGCCCTATTATTGTAAGTTTTTAACATATGTCAATCAGACCTAACTAAACATGAACTCAGCAAAAGTTATTAATGTTACCTTGTACATTTAATCTCCTTTATGGCTAAAAAATGAAAAAGCATAAATGAAGGTCGAGCATCAAATTATTAAGGCGAGCCGTGTGATCTGTCTAATTGATCAAGTGAATAAAGTATAGAAAATAAGGAGAGACAGCAAATAATCATACTTAATTTCTAGCCATTTCCTTTTTCTAAAATGCACAATAATTCTATAGACGACTTGACTGTGTATGCCTTGAAAAGCTGGTAAAGACAGCCAAAGTTTTATGTTCCTTCCCCCTTGTCTTGTTCTTCATTATTAATTTGTTTGTGGAAATAGATTAGTTAAGCAATTCTAGGTGTTCAAGGAACGTGCTAGCTACCAATATTCTCTTGTCCATTTTATGAAGCAATTTATAAAATATATTCTCTTGTCCTTATTTTCAATTGAAATATATTAATGAGTTAATCAACATACATGGCCTCACATAAGATTAGTCTTCCAAAATAATGTACACATTTATATATGTCAAAATCTTATTTTATTCCAATTTGTCATTATAAAATATTTTAACTGAAGCAATATCAACGATGCAGACAGTCCAGATTTTCTGTGCAAAAAGAGAACAGGTTTTTTTTTTAACCACAAACAAATTAAACAATGAATTACTTGATAGTTGATACTTAATCATTAAATAAATTGTATTTCCCGAAATTTATTAAAGTAAATCATGTGAAATTTGAAAATTGTATCCTCATGCACATTATAATAATAAATAATTCCTCCAGTTGAATTGATAATTTGACAAATATATATTATTCAAAGAAATTGATGTTTAATTGAACTGATAGGTTTTGTATTAATTTGTATTCAATAATAATGCTATTTCGGTTGAACAAATTGTCAACCAAGGACATTCTGATTATTGTAGTGTAACATCATCAAAATTGGTAGTTCTTGTGTAAATTTGGTATATATAGAGAATATATATAGTATTGGCACTCACCAAATAACGTAACACGTACTTAGGGCCAGCTGGAGCCAGGAGGCATGGATATGGTTGGGTTCGGGGGGAAATAAGAAGCCCTCAATTCATGGAAGACTTCATTCGGGTTGTCATTGACTGTGGACACAGCACCACGTTTGGAGCTGTCCATCGGATATTTTCTTATCAAATAATCACTATATACAAACACATAAATAAAAATTGAGATAAAACAAGTAGGTTTACTTGACCTGTGACTAGTGAGGTCACCTCAGATAAAAAATATCTTGACATACTACAAATCGGGGTGGATTTGTTAATTACATTCAACAATTATTATTATACATTAATGTGAATGATAGATAATTATGCCTTCACTAGTTCGGTACTATATATTAATTAAAATACTCAAACTAATTTTTATGATCTTGTTCAAGTATTATTTTTCATATTTTATCTTTCCTTAATGGGTACATGCAAATAAAATAGAAATTATCAAATTTCTATATATTGAAAAATAGCAAGAAATATTTTTATCTAAGTATATTCCTTTCAAAAATATACAAAGGTCGATAAAATATAACATAAGCATAATTTCATAAAATATAACAAAAATGTAAATAGTTGTCGATCTTGTTATTTAAATCATATCAATTAATCATTTAAAAAGTACACAAACTGTTAGAAAAATCAACTCATGTGTTGCCATTACAAATAACATAAGGTTTATGATTGATTACTAATCATCAAATGTGATTTTGTAATTATTAATAATTACATGAATTAAAAATAAATACATAATAGCTCTTACTCATACTCATAATCAATAAATTGACATTTTTTTCTGAGCAAATAATCAAATCTCATTGTACTAAGAAAATGGAACTAGTACATTCATCGTATTTGAGGTACTAAGAGAAAAAAATAGGATTTGTATCCTATAGGCAATTTTCAAGTTCATGACCATTTTTATTGCAAGTATATAATTACATTAATTGATCCTTAGCAACTATGGGCGGGCGAAATGGAACTAGTACTTTTTACGACATGGTGAACAGGTGAAGTCATTGAAATATCGGCTTTTTTCCATCTCACATAATCTAAAATTGTACCCAAACAAAATAAATAAAATCTGGTATTACATAAAATTCCTGAAATAGAGAATTTATTTTCGGAAAAAGGTGGCAATTCATCTCGTTTCAATAAAAAAAAAATTAATAAACACAAACTGCTTTGTTCTAAACTAAGACTAACAAAAAAGCGCCGAAACAGCATAATCTCCTGACACCATAACTCAGCAACACACACTGCTTCCTTATCCAGTTCTTACCAGCCATTCATTTTATCACCTCCCCCAAATCAATGGCCAATACATGGCGATTCAAAATTGGTAATTCTAAAGAACTAATTTGGCTGCAGGGGTGTCATCTTATCGACGGAGCATGAGCAGACTTAATTCTTTGCTGTTGCTAAGGCATGTGGAGCCCTGGTTAGAATTGAATGAAACATATTTTATGAATAGGGACTTGGATATAAAATAAAATATAGTAGACTGGAGTTACATACCTGTCGTCTATGAATTAACCATGCTCCATGTACATTCAATCATCAATAACGTCGTAACAGTCACGGCCAGCTGGATAAGGTTGGGTTCGGAGGGAAATAAGAACCCTTCATTTCATGGAATGGAAGACTTCATTGGACTGTGGAGAGCAACACTGCTGACTATTCAAAATGTAAGGGTATGTTCATTTGTCACCGAATTACACGGGATGGGATTTGGTATGGACGGGAACTCACTTTTAAATAAGTGAAAATCAATGGGTATGAGTAGGTACCATAACAACATGGTTCGCGAAAAATCCACGAATTATTCGCATTTTATTCGGATTTTTGATGTTTTCGAACTGAACACATAATAAAACGCAAAAAAAAAACGTATAACACATTTTATTCGCTAATAAATGTGAATCACGAATTATTCGCGAATAAAACGCGAAAAAACACAAATTTTGTTTAAATTTTTTTGGGTTTTTTTTTCTGCCTTGTGGTACCGAATCATTTTCGAATTATACCCGAATTATTTCCGAATTATGAATTTTTTACCCTGCTGAACTGAATCCGAACTATTCATTTGTCACCATGGTAGGTACGAGAATCATTATGGAAATGTGTTGAAATGGGTGTTCAGCTGTATAGTGGGATTAGTTATGAAAAATCTTATTTTTCTTTCTAAAATGATTGGTATTATACAATTATTTATATTAATAAAATAATTAATAATGTAATTAAATAAAATAGATTCAAAAATAACATAACATTACTTATTAATTATTATTTTATAAAATATAAATATTTTTATAATAAAATAAAATAAGAAAATGGATACAAATAAATTAAGAAAATATTTATACAAAATAAAAAAATTAGCTAAATCCAGTTTGATATTAATAATTATGATAAAATAGCTTAATCATGCCAAGATGAAAACTAAATTTATTGATTTTCGCATCAGCTGCGCCAATTGGAAAAAAAAATGATCTTTGACTCAATTTGGAAGAGAAGAAGGAAACCTCCTAAGAATTAATTGAGAATTTAATTGGGAAAATACCAAGCTGCCGAACGCATCTGTGGTTAAATATCCATATTCTGTTTTTTTCCATAAAAGCCCAAGCAACTGAACAGGGCCAAAGAAAAATCATCTCGGTTGCAATTACAAATAATATACGGTTAAATGAATGATTCATATTTATCAAATACGATTTTGTACTTCTAAATTAATTACTGCAAGAATAATAACAAAATTGTTCTTATCCATACAGAAAAGTTAATTAGTAGTTTTTTCGTAGCAGATAATTAAATAATATTACTGCAAAAAAAAAATATCGCACCCTAAAGTTAATTTTCAAGGCAATGTCCATATTTATTGCAAGTATTATAGCATGCACTAGCAACTAAGAGTCTTTTTTTACAACGTCGTGAGGTCACTGAATTATAGGCTTTCTTCAATGAAATTGGATGACCTCTGATAATCTTAACCGTTAATTCATGATCTGATGATTCGGTACGTGACTCGTCAATTTTAAAATTACGTACCCAGTTAAGCAAAAATAAACAAATAACTTTTCATCTGACATGATCTAAAAAAGTCCAAAAAATATTAATACCAATTTGGTATCACACTAAATTCCACAAAATTGATGAATTCATTGTCCAAAATACAAGCTGCTGTTTTAAGCAAAGACAACAAAAAAGTCCACAAAACAGCATAATCACCTGATACCATAACTCAGAGACACTGCATGCATCCTTATCCAGTTCTGACCAGCCTTTCATTTTATGAACACCTATCCCACCAAATAAATGGTAAATGCATGGCGATTCAAAATTGGTAATTCCAAAATTGTGTAAACAGATCTTGCTAAATAAGTATATTCTACTGGGGCCAAGAGAAATTAAAGCAAGACCAAATTTTAAATACAAAGAAGATGGAGTACACTAAATATTTATGTAATGGACTCCAATTACTTCTCCATCAGCTCCCAGTCTCTAGCACTATAAAATTATAACAATAACTTTGAATTTGAACGTGTTTGCAGGTTTATTGAACAAGGAAGCTTTGAAAGTATCTATATAAAGCTCTTAAGGAAAGGGTATTTGCAAGTTCAAAACTGAAACCGTTGTCACAACCTCAAATTACTCCATACATATTATAACTAACATGGCAATTAAGTTTCTCTTTTGTATTGCACTTTTATCCACACTTGCAATTGTCTCAAATGCAAGCTTGGTTTATAAGTACTACAACAACACATGCCCCTACGTAGAAGATATAGTTCGTGAGGAAATGAAGGCGATCCAATATGTGGATCCATCCTTAATGCCCGCATTGCTCAGATTGCATTTCCATGACTGCTTTGTTAGGGTAAAGTACATTTGATGTGTGGATTCGAAATTGTTTTTTTTTTTTTTTTTTTTTTGTCATTGATGTATAGTTTTGTTTTCCTATTATTCTCATTTTAGGGATGTGATGCATCGGTTTTGTTGAACTCATTGAATGGAACAGCTGAAAAAGATGCCCCCCCCCAAACCTTAGCCTTAGAGGCTTTGCTGCAATTGAGACGATCAAGGCTAAACTAGAGGCTGAATGCCCTGGAATTGTATCATGTGCCGATATCCTTGCTATAGCTGCACGTGATGCCGTTTATCTGGTATGAAACAATTTAGTTGTAAATGTCATGTTGAGCAGCGTTTTATGCTAAAAAAAATGCCATATGTGGACATGTATTTTCTTCTATTTGTATTACCTTTTATTATAATAAACTTCTGTTAACAAATTTACAAACTAATGGCCTTGTGTGTTAAATTTCAGAGTAATGGACCGGACTACTACGTTGAAACTGGACGAAGAGATGGAAATGATTCTTCAACAGTAGACTCCCTAATTACATCCCTGCACAATAGACTTGGATGGTCAATGTCAGTTACGAACTCCTTTCGACAAAGTTTTTCTCTTAGAATTTTAAATTGTATCAACAATTTGCTTCAGTTTTCATCCACTACAAAATTTAATGAATCCAAATTTATTTCTTATTTCCTTCTCAATTCTCCGCTTCAGCTTTCCTCTACTACAAAATTTAATGAAACAAATTTACTTCTTATTCCCTTCACAATTCTCAACTAAGCAGAGGGAGAGATTTGAAGAAAGACGGGTAATAATTTCAGGGCTCAACAGGGGCATTACTGGTCATTTTGCTCAGTACTTTAATATGGCTAGATCCCGAGAACGAAGAAAGCCATGGTTACTCGTGGGTACAATTATTTCCATGTTTCGGGAGTAGTATTTTTAATTACAGTGGTAATTTTATGAGCAGGAGCCTTTTAGAAGTACTAACCTTATAGTTTTATTAAATATCTAATTAAAGTAATAAAATCACTATTTAAATTTTTTTCTAATAGAGTACAAATAATAAAATCCACCTATTATTCCAGCAATATAACTTATCTTTTAAAACAGTAATGAAAAAATAATCATGAAATACCAAATGAAAAAGTAGACTATATATATGAAAGAACAAATGAATAAAAAATACAGCCAGGTCAATAAATAAAATTCAAAACCCTCCTTAGCAGTTGCGAGATAGCTTGATATAAAGGAGTAGTTGTAACAAATTAAAAGTCATGACACCAAGAGCTCAGTGGAGAGTTGCATGATTTAGTGTACACTGCAGCTCTGTTCAAGCAACATATGAACCGCAAACGGCCCTGATCGTCCCGTTGGTTCCGGTGAGAGGCTCAATCCTTCCCATGTGGATCATTGACAGTCCAAAATCGATGAAGAATTCTTCCATTGATTTTGCATTAAATATTGCTTCCACATAAGCTTTTGTCGTACTATTGTCAAGGAGCTGTGCATCAGCTACGAACAAGCCTTGGTTCTTCAAGACTCCTCCATAGTAGCTTCCGTCGAAATTTAGCAGGTTCCCTGGGACCATTGGGACTATTGAGGTGTTGTCACCGATTGGGCATTTCTGCTTCAACTCCTCTGCATAGGTGCTGTCTAACGACGGATCTTGGTCGCCTTTGCCAGTGAAGTTGTACAAGCGGACTAAGATGGTCGAGCAATGTGACGCACCAAATGTGTGCGCTCCTAAAATGAAATATACAATATATATATATATATATGAGTTATGTATATACAAGAACTTAGTTCATACATATGTTTACAGAAATACGAAATTGGTAGATATTATGGATCTTTTGTTCTCTCACCTGATAGAATAACTAGGTCCTTGTCTGTCAAGTTTTTCTCTGCATAGAGCTCAATCAGTTCAGTGATGTTTCCATATGCCGGTGGCAGATTAAGCAAAGCTTCATCAGCTGAAGAATCATTTCCATCTCTTCTTCCAGTTTCAACGTAGTAGTCCGGTCCATTACTCTGAAATTTAACACACAAGGCCATTAGTTTGTAAATTTGTTAACAGAAGTTTATTATAATAAAAGGTAATACAAATAGAAGAAAATACATGTCCACATATGGCATTTTTTTTAGCTTAAAACGCTGCTGAACATGACATTTACAACTAAATTGTTTCATACCAGATAAACGGCATCACGTGCAGCTATGGCAAGGATATCGGCACATGATACAATTCCAGGGCATTCAGCCTCTAGTTTAGCCTTGATTGTCTCAATTGCAGCAAAGCCTCTAAGGCTAAGGTTTGGGGGGGCATCTTTTTCAGCTGTTATATTCGATGAGTTCAACAAAACCGATGCATCACATCCCTAAAATGAGAATAATAGGAAAACAAAACTATACATCAACTACAAGAAAAAAATAAACATATGCACTATATTATTGAAAGTCATAAATAGCGAGCCAGCAGAAATTTATTATAGTTGTTTTATAAAGAAAAAAAAAAGATGAGTGTATCACACATCAAATGTACTTTACCCTAACAAAGCAGTCATGGAAATGCAATCTGAGCAATGCGGGCATTAAGGATGGATCCACATATTGGATCGCCTTCATTTCCTCACGAACTATATCTTCTACGTAGGGGCATGTGTTGTTGTAGTACTTATAAACCAAGCTTGCATTTGAGACAATTGCAAGTGTGGATAAAAGTGCAATACAAAAGAGAAACTTAATTGCCATGTTAGTTATCATATGTGTGGAGTAATTTGAGGTTGTGACAACGGTTTCAGTTTTGAACTTGCAAATACCCTTTCCTTGAGAGCTTTATATAGATACAGAAATTGTTGACAAAAGAAATTTTCAAAGCTTCCTTATTCCATAAACCTGCAAACACGTTCAAATTCAAAGTTTTGTTATAATTTTATAGTGCTAGAGACTTGGGTCTTGATGGAGAAGTAATTGGAGCCCATTACATAAATATTTAGTGTACTCCATCTTCGTTGTATTTAAAATTGGTTCTTGCTTTAATTTCTCTTGGCCCCAGTAGAATTTACTTATTTAGCAAGATCCGTTTGAGTTTTTTCAATTTCCATTTATGGAAATGTGAGTGCCAATACTATATTATCTATATATACCAAATCTACACAAGAACTACCAATTTTGATGATGCTACACTACAATAATCAGAATGCAATGGTCAACATAAGCAATATTGACTTTTTAATTTATTTTTTTAATTCAATTATGTCTTGTGCAAGAGCATGCATGAAGTGTTATTGGACGGAATGTCCTTGGTTGACAATTTGTTCAACAGAAATGACATTATTATTGAATACAAATTAATACAAAACATATCAGTTCAATTAAACATCAAATTCTTTGAATAATATATATATATAGTTGTCAAATTATCAATTCAACTGGAGGAATTATTTATTATTATAATGTGCATGAGGATACAATTTTCAAATTTCACATGATTTACTTTAATAAATTTCGGGAAAAACAATTTATTTAATGATTAAGTATCAACTATCAAGTAATTCATTGTTTGTGGCAAAAAAAAAAAAAAACTGTTCTCTTTTTGCACAGAAAATTTGGACTGATGTCTGCATCGTTGATTGCTTCAGTTAAAATATTTTATAATGACAAATTGGAATAAAATAAGATTTTGACTTATATAAATGTGAACATTATTTTGGAAGACTAATCTTATGTGAGGCCATATATGTTGATTAACTCATTAATATATTTCAATTAAAAATAAGGAAATTGCTTCATAAAAAGGACGAGAATATTGGTAGCTAGCACGTTCCTTGAACAACTAGAATTGCTTAACTAATCTATTTCCACAAACAAAATAATAATGAAGAACAAGACAAGGGGGAAGGAACATAAAACTTTGGCTGTCTTTACCAGCTTTTCAAGGCATACAGAGTCAAGTCGTCTATAGAATTATTGTGCATTTTAGAAAAAGGAAATGGCTAGAAAATAAGTATGATTATTTGCTGTCTCTCCTTATTTTCTATACTTTATTCACTTGATCAATTTGACAGATCTCACGGCTCGCCTTAATAATTTGATGCTCGACCTACATTTATTCTTTTTCATTTTTAGGTAACATTAATAACTTGCTGCTTCAGAAAGTTGATGTTTAGTTTGGTCTGATTGGCATATGTTAAAAACTTAAAATAATAGGGCAATTAAACTTGCTTTTTAGTTTGTTAGCAGATTAGTTTAGTAAAGAAATTAATATGTAAAATCACACTGTCTTAAAATTTTAAAATGTCAAAAACCAAGAATGGATGGCGAAACATATTGCAGTTTTTTCTTTCCTAAAGATTGTATATTAATTTTTTTTTGTCAGTCTGGTTAAACAAAAATGTTTTAATTTCTGTTCTAACTTCCAAAAAAGGAAGATTGATAAGCAGATGAATCAAAGAGTTTCTCGTTGAATGAAGGAGAAAACAGAACAAATAAATTATTGACAACCTCACTATAACACCTCTCAACCTCACTACACATTCACAATCTCATATAAATTATTTTCTCAAAAGAAAAAAAATAAACAAAGCCAAATCCAGAACAAAAAACGACTTCAATTATCAGTTAACAATAGAACATTTCTTTCTGATCTCACCCTGGCTTCCTGTTAGCACACCAATATTTCCCATCTTGATCATCGAGTCAGCAAAATCTTGGAAGAATTCTGACTCGAATCCATTGGCATGCTTCAGGACATAGTCTCTGGCAAACTTATCTGTCAGTAGAGCCCAGTCAGAGTGGAAGGCAGATCTTATTTTTGCCACGTATTTGTAATAACTCGTATCGAATGTCTTGTAACTTCCAGGATCCATCTCAATGAGTGTCGTGGTATCTGCCGGGCTACACTTCGATCTCATTTTGGCTATGTAGTTCGTGTCCAAGAAGGGGTCAACATCATTCAAGTTGTTTTTACCGGTAAAATTGTACAAACTGTCTTTGATGCCTGAACAATGCGCTGTTCCAATTGTGTGGGCACCTAAATATAGCGAAAAGTAAGTGCCTTCTGTTAGAAGTATACATTAGAAATGTTGAAGTTACAAGCTAATACGTACATTAACATTCACATCCGATCCAGAAGAAATAAAGAGAAGAAGGCAACATATATTCTGAGAAGAAGGCAACATATATGGTTGATATATACGGCCAGAGAAAGATATTATGCATTTCCTTTATTTGTAATAATTGATTGGTGTGTAATTTATTGCCAAGTTTAGATTGAATTATGATTTGTTTCTAAGAGAATAGAGGTGAGCTGTAAGTCCTTTGAAGGATATAAGATACTCTCTATACAGAGAGATGAGTATGTAAGAAAAACAATTTTTCTGTGATATATGAAATAAGGGAGGGAAGGGAGATTCATGGGAGTCGTGTGTTCTTGAGTTGGTCTCTTAAATTTGACATGGTATCAGAGCCTCGTTATCATTCCGTAACACAATTTGTTTTAACCCTAACCTCCTCTTAAATTTCTGTCACCATGAATGAAAAAAATCCTCAATCCGAACTCTCAAACTCTCCAAAAATTGATGCTACTGCAGCGCTGCTAGAAAAACTAACCCAGCTAGTTGCGTTACAGCAAACTCAAATTACAGCAATCCAACAAAATTCCAATGTGACCATACCAGCAATGGAGCCGGCCATACACCCAAATCCTATCTCGATGAAACTAGATGGTAAAAACTACTCTTTGTGGTCCCAAGTGGTGATGATGTATGTGAAGGGAAGAGACAAACTGCAGCACATCACTGGTAATCCGCCTTCTCCGCTGCCTCAAGACCCACAGTATCCCAAATGGGATATCGATGACACGATAGTGAAGGGGTGGCTGATTAACTCTCTCGACTCGAATCTTACAGACAAGTTCATCCGCTTTCCTACAGCAAAAGAGGTGTGGGATGCTCTTTCTACAACCTTCTATGATGGCAGCGATGCCGCTCAGGTATTCGAACTAAATAGGAAAGTAACTCGACTTAAACAGTCGGGTAAGTCCGTAGAGGAGTATTATAATGATTTACAAAGTTTATGGCAAGAAATTGATTTTCGCCGTCCTAACCCCATGGTTCATGCAGAAGACATTACAAAGTTTAATAATTTTGTGCAAGAAACTAGGGTTTATACTTTTCTAGATGGTCTTGATGACCGGTTGGATAATGAGAGAGCAAATGTTCTGCAAATTACACCATTTCCTACTGTTGCACAATCCTTTGCGAGAGTAAGAAAAGAAGCGGTAAGACAGGAGATCATGCTTAAAGGTGGAGAAGGAACACAACAAATCTCAGCAGCCATGGTTTCTAAAGTGCACCATTTTCTAGAGGTATCTCTATCACTGAATAAGAACTCTTACATTGATAAGTCAAAATTGAAATGCACTCACTGTGGTCAAACAAGGCATGTGAAAGAACAATGTTTTCAAATCGTTGGGTATCCTGATTGGTATAAAGAAAGAAAGAAAGGTAAACAACCTAACACAGGGAGAGGGAGAGCTGCTGTTGCAATTTCCGAAACTATGGGAGAAAAACAGCAGGGATATGCTGGGCCGAGTTCAATCCAGCCAGAAATTGGTGGTCTACAAGGAGAAAGAAGGCACGGACAAGAGATGAGTTATGTCCAGGGTGTAAATCAGGCCGACACTAGCACCAGGTCAGGTTCTGTTGCTCTTCACGTAGCAGGTAGTGCCAATAACATGGGTAATTCGGACAAAGGTAATTTTTCTTACAATTGTAATAGTGCAAAACAAAAAGAATGGGTTATAGATTCGGGAGCTACGGATCACATGACCTACTCTGAAAAAGGTTTTTTATTAAGAACAGAAACCAAAAAGGATGGTATTCAAAATGCGAATGGAATCGTATATCCGGTAAGTGGGGCAGGAGATGTACCGATTTCTAAGAGTCTTATTCTTAAAAATACGTTATTAGTACCTTCTCTATCTACAAAATTGCTTTCCATTGGTCAATTAACAGAAGAAAGAAATTGTGTAGCTCTCATGTTTCCAAATCATTGTGTTTTTCAGGATATCCTCACCAAGGAGATCATTGGCCGTGGTACTAAGCGCGATGGATTGTATTACTTGGATGAAGTGAAGATGGGGCACTCTTTTTTCTCAAAAACTGATCCTAAACATATCAGAGAGCAAATTTTGTTGTGGCATAAGAGACTAGGACACCCCTCATTTGGGTACATGAGAAAGCTCTCTCCTCATTTATTTTTTGGTTTAGAAAATGAACAATTTGTGTGTGAAACTTGTATTAAGGCAAAAAGTCACCGTTCTACTTATTTTGATAGTTGTAGTAAAAGACTTCTTCCTTTTGATTTAGTCCATACTGATGTTTGGGGACCATTTCCAATTCTTTCAAAATCTGGATGTCGGTGGTTTATACTTTTTACTGATGACTGTACACGGATGACATGGCTTTATTTACTTAAAACTAAGGATGAAGTGACCAAATTGTTTCAAGATTTTTTTCACAAGGTAAAAACTCAATTTGAAAAAGAGATAAAAGTTTTAAGAAGTGATAATGGGACGGAATATGTGAATAAAAACTTGTATAGTTTCTTTAGGGAAAAGGGGATTATACATGAGACCTCGTGTGTAGGGACTCCCCAACAGAATGGAGTGGCAGAAAGAAAGAATAGGCATATTCTCGAAACCGCTCGTTCGATCTTATTTGAGAGTAATATGCCCCCGGTTTTTTGGGATAATGCGGTGTCCTTTGCAATTTACTTGATTAATCGTACACCAACTCGAGTGAATGATTTCCAAACTCCTCTTCAAGTATTGTCCTCTCATATTCGAATTCCGTCAATTCTTAATTTATCACCTAAAGTTTTCGGGTGTGTTGCATATGTGCATGTGCAAAAGAGTTTCCGATCGAAATTAGAACCATGTGCACATAAATGTGTCTTCTTGGGTTTTGACTCACATAAAAAAGGGTATAAATGTTACAATCCCACTACAAGGAAATTTTTTACAACCATGGATGTCACATTCTTGGAAAATGAATATTTTTTTAAAAACCCTGAAAATCCAATTCAGGAGGAGAATCGAATGGAATTGGATTGGTCAGTTTTCTGTTTTTTAAATGAATTAAACCATAATACCCAACCTATCTCAGATAAGCCAAACCTGGAAACAGACCTAAACCAGAGCCAGTCCGAACCAGCTACCAGCCCAGTTCGGGTCATCCAGTCCGAACCAGCAACCAGCCCAGCTCGGGTCATCCAGCCCGAACCAGCCACCAGTCCAGATCGGGTCATCCAGCCCGAATTAACCACCGAACCAGCTCGAGTCATCCAGCCCGAACCAGCCACATCTGTGCAATCTGATCTAAGCCCAGTGCAGCAAAGTATACAGGATTTCTGGATAGAACTTGATGGAGAAGCAATACAATCCAACATAGTACCACACATGCCAAGATCTCCTGAGGATACTCCCGAGGTAAGTGCCCCAAATACTGTCTTTACATTACCACCTAGAAATAATCGAGGAAACCCACCAAGACGGTATGTTCCGGAGGATGGAACAAGTGAAGAAGTAAGATATCCAATTGCTAATTATACAACTACTGAAAAATTATCAGAACCTCTGAAAACCTTTGTGAATCAAATATCTTCGGTAAATGTACCAGAAAAATTAGAAGAAGCCTTAAAGGACCATAACTGGGTAAGAGCAATGAGAGTAGAAATGGATGCATTGGAAAAGAATGGTACTTGGAAATTAGTAACATTACCAGAAGGGAAGAAAACAGTTGGGTGTAAATGGGTATATACCATAAAATATAATGCAGAGGGAAAAATCGAGAGATACAAAGCCAGGTTAGTTGCAAAAGGATATACGCAAACATATGGGGTTGATTTTCAGGAAACATTCTCACCTGTTGCGAAACTAAATTCTGTCCGAGTTCTCTTATCTCTTGCAGCCAATCTAGATTGGCCACTACATCAATTTGATGTTAAAAATGCGTTTTTGCATGGTGATCTGAAGGAGGAGACTTACATGGACATCCCACCAGGATATTGGTACCCGGAAACAACTACGAAAGTGTGTTAGAGAAAGCATTATATGGGTTAAAGCAATCACCAAGAGCTTGGTTTGGCCGGTTTTGTCAGGCAATGAAAGGTTATGGGTACACTCAGAGTGAATCGGACCACACGATGTTCTTTAAGAAATGTCAAGGTAAGATATCTGTGTTAATAATTTATGTTGATGATATGATTATTACAGGAGATGATCGTATGGAGATAAAAGAGCTAGAGGCAAGGTTGTCAAAAGAATTTGAAATGAAAAATTTGGGTGGATTGAAATACTTTCTTGGAATAGAAGTATCCCGGAATAAGGAAGGTATCTTTCTCTCTCAAAGAAAATATATACTTGATCTTCTAACTGAAGTTGGAATGATAGATTGTAAGCCAGTCGAGACCCCAATGGTTCAAAACTTAAAACCGGACATAGACACAAATGAAAAAACTGAGAATAAAGAAAGGTATCAGAAATTGGTCGGAAAATTAATTTACTTGTCTCATACTAGACCTGACATAGCTTATGCAGTGAGTGTTGTTAGTCGATTTATGCATTCTCCAAGCAGAGAACACATGGAGGCAGTAATAAGAATCCTAAGGTATCTAAAGGGTGCACCTGGAAGAGGAATTTCCTTTCGAAAAAACCAACACATGGAGATAACCGGTTACTCTGATGCTGACTGGGCCGGATGTGTAGTTGATAGAAGATCTACAGCAGGATATTTTACCTTTGTAGGTGGAAATTTGGTAACATGGAAGAGTAAAAAACAAAATGTGGTGACACTCTCCAGTGCTGAGGCTGAATTCCGAGGAATGGTAAAAGGTATTTGTGAACTATTGTGGCTGAGGAAACTGTTGACAGAATTAGGTTTTGAACCCTGTACTGAAATGAAACTTTTTTGTGATAATAAAGCTGCTATAGATATATCTCATAATCCAGTGCAGCATGACAGAACGAAGCATATTGAAGAGGATAGGCATTTCATCAAAGAGAACTTGGACTCTAAGATTATTTCACTGCCATTTGTAAGATCACACGAACAGCTGGCAGATGTGCTCACAAAGGCGGTATCAAGCAAAGCATTCAATGAATCTCTATCTAAACTCGGTATGATAGATATCTACGTATGAGCTTGAAGGAGGGTGTTGAAGTTACAAGCTAATACGTACATTAACATTCACATCCGATCCAGAAGAAATAAAGAGAAGAAGGCAACATATATTCTGAGAAGAAGGCAACATATATGGTTGATATATACGGCCAGAGAAAGATATTATGCATTTCCTTTATTTGTAATAATTGATTGGTGTGTAATTTATTGCCAAGTTTAGATTGAATTATGATTTGTTTCTAAGAGAATAGAGGTGAGCTGTAAGTCCTTTGAAGGATATAAGATACTCTCTATACAGAGAGATGAGTATGTAAGAAAAACAATTTTTCTGTGATATATGAAATAAGGGAGGGAAGGGAGATTCATGGGAGTCGTGTGTTCTTGAGTTGGTCTCTTAAATTTGACAAGAAACATAGTTTTTCGAGAAATTTGTCAGTTATTGATACCGAGTAGTGAAAATTATCTAGGTGTGGATTTGGGCTTAGATGTGTACATAACAGGGTCAATTGATTATTAATTACTCCAATACCTAAACAGTAAGCATTTAATGGGCTTGGTATTGAAATGGATCAGCACCTTTCAGAGTCTAATTAAGTACAAAGCAAATGATGGATCCAAGAATAAAATTTGATCTTGAGAATTTTTGTAATAATGTATTCATTACCGGAAAGAACAACAATGTCCTTGATATCAAGGCCCTTGGCAGCAAACATCTGAATCAATTGAGTGAGATTTGCTGTAGGTGGTGGTAGCTGCTTGGTCTCATTTGCTATTGATATCCTGCCGTCTTTCCTTCCTAGCCATACTGGCCATGTGGGCCCCTTGCTCTGAAACAATCAAACTCTCTCTTCATATATATATTTTTTTAACCTAAAATAGTTAACTGTTTCTTAGTTAAGTGCCTACAACTTATATTCATACAACTTTCTATAAAAAATCATTTAATGTTGTTATTTTACAGCAATGTTTTCAATGCTTAGGCCAGTCTTTCATTTGTACACTGGACCTTCATAGTTCTTAGGCATTGATTTAACTTTCCAGTTGTCAAAGCTTCTTATTTATGGTAGACATGATTTTATATTATAACTGAGACTTTGTCTACTCCTTTCCTTTGTGTTTGTAAATGTGGGGTTTATGGATTACTATGGTAACTAAATTAGAAGTTTTATATCGGTACCACAACATGTCAATTCATTATTAAATTTAAAATAAATTAACAAGCAAAATTGCAGGTGATAGCTTCTGTTGTATCAAAGCCATATTTTATATAGTTTAAACCGATCGAGATATAATGGCTCAACAACAAACTGCTAGCTCTTAAATGCGTTGCATACGTAAGTATGAAAAGAACAGGTTAAACTAACATTTTAAGGTTAATTATACTCAGGCTCAAACACAGAAGAATTATGTTAAGAAATATGTTTACTTACCAACAAGACAGATCCCGTGCTATCAGTGCAAGAACATCAGCACAAGAGACTGTGTTTGGGCATGCCTTCTCCAACTTAGCTTTGACCCTTTCAACTGAACCAAATCCTCGAAGGGTGAGGTTCGGTTTTCCATCTTTCTCTGCTGTATTTTCAGGTGTCGTGTCCAGCAAGACAGAGCCGTCACAACCCTATACAAGGAAGAAATGGCTTCAATTTTTTTTTATTGGTATTATGGTTAAACATGTGGTGTATCTTTTTAGTGAAACATGATATGAAAGCAAATAGACACCAATATTATAGCATCATAGTAGTGGTAGCTCTAGCAACAATATCGATCGCACTGAAACAAATAAGAGATAAGTAATCATGAATGCAACAGCATACCCTAACAAAGCAATCGTGGAAATGCATCCTGAGCAACGAACCCGCAAGGCTTGGTGCAGCAGAGAGAATCTGTTTCATCTCATTCTGGACAATTTCTTCAGCCTTTGGGCATGTCTTGCTATAGTAATCAACACTCAATTGTGCGCTTGTTGACCCCAAAAGAAAAACAAAAGATGCTATAAGAACCAGTTGCATTTCAAGGGTACTTGATCCCGTGATGAGATATATGGGACCTGTTTAGGTATACTTCAACAAAGATATCTCTGTTACTTAGTTTGAGATGGAAGTGAAGTGGCCTAATGCTGCTTATATAGTGACCAATTAGTTGCTTAAGTTATACTTGGTGGGTATTCAATTGTAGGAAAACCGCAACTTATCTGTCCCTTGATTAGTTTAAAGTTGTACCAGCAGGCTCTGTGAGGTGGAATGTACCAAAGAAGTTGGATTTTAACATAGAAAATATAATGGTTCGGCAATAATTTTCATGTAACTCAAAGAAAGATTATATAAATCTTCCTTTCGAAGTACTCCTAAGTGTGGAAAATACGTTCAATTTTAATGGGAAAAGTCCACATAAAAAAAAGTGAGGTTTTATTGCTGGAATTCATATATCCGACATGGCTCATAAAATTCTAACGTAAAAATCAAACAGATTTTCTTCAAAATTTGAATTTTGTTGGGATCATGCCTCCCGAAGAGGGTGCACAAGGCGAAGAGATGGATACATCATTAGTGACATTTATAATGTTTGAAGCTCAAATTTCGGAGATTCTAATCAATTTTGTTTTAGAAAAGCAATCTGAGGAATATGGCGTCTTCAAAATATTATTAATTACTTGACCCAGAAGACATAGGGTCTACGGTTCATGAATTTATTTACCCCTGCCGGAGGAGTATATAGTAATGTAGCTAATAAAAAATAAATAAACAGGATAGATAGCAAGAAGAAGAATCCTTGCATGTGCAGACTGGTTTGGTAAACTCGTGATGTTTAATGATTAGTTATATATTGACAACCACTATCGAAAGGAACCTCAAGGAAAAATAATTAGTTGAGTCTTTTGTGGTTTCCATATTTAATTTTAATTAGATGGTTCATTTTTCTTGACTCAAAAGATGAATAGTCAAGTTTTATTAATTTTGAAAATTTTATAGAAGTTAATTTTCCAATTGAATTACGAAACTCGACCTCAGGTTCGTATAAAGAGCATTATCTTTTCCACTATACTAATAATTAATTCTTCATATTATTAACTAATAATTATTCAATATTGTCTGATAAATTTATGGATTGTCGCACTCCACTCGTTAATTAATATAATATTGTTAAAGAAATTTTACTTTAGGGGGACAAAATGATCAGGGTTTGTTGAAGAATAATGTATTTCACCTCCAATAAGAACTGTTACATCAGGCATATTATCTCAAGAAAAAGATAATATAGGAGAACACATGTCTTACTGGATACTAAAAAAATGTTAAATGCTAACACTGTTAATTAAGTAATTTTCAAGTGATACAGACATCGGAACGTTTAACTACAGAAGATCAGGATTTAATTAATTATTTTAATATCTAACTGCCAAGTTTGATCTTTTACTGGTGCAATGACGTATACATTAATTATTTTTTCAAATGACTGTTATAAATCAGAAAGCTATCATTTGGTTATTTTTTTTTTTTTTATGTAGGAGGTAACTAAAACCCAGCATTTCAATGCGCGCAAGGAATGAAAGTGCAGTAACAAAAGAATATTGACTTGAATTTTCTCAAAAAAGGAAGATTGATAAGCAGATGAATCAAAGAGTTTCTCGTTGAATGAAGGAGAAAACAGAACAAATAAATTATTGACAACCTCACTGATATCACCTCTCAACCTCACTACACATTCACAATCTCAAATAAATTATTTTCTCAGAAGAAAAAAAAAGAAATAAAGCCAAATCCAGAACAAAAAAACAATGACTTCAATTATCAGTTAACAATAGAACATATCTTTCTGATCTCACCCTGGCTTCCTGTTAACACACCACTATTTCCCATCTTGATCATCGACTCAGCAAAATCTTGGAAGAATTCTGACTCGAATCCATTGGGATGCTTCAGGACATAGTCTCTGGTAAACTTATCTGTCAGTAGAGCCCAGTCAGAGTGGAAGGCAAATCTTATTTTATCCACTTATTTGTAATAACTCGTATCAAATGTCATGTAACTGCCAGGATCCATCTCAATGAGTGTCGTGGTATCTGTCGGGCTACACTTCGATCTCAGTTTGGCTATGTAGTTCGTGTCCAACAAGGGGTCAACATCATTCAAGTTGTTTTTACCGATAAAACTGTACAAACGGTCTTTGATGCCTGAACAATGCGCTGTTCCAATTGTATGGGCACCTTAATATAGACAAAAAAGTAAGTACATTCTGTTATAAGTATACATTAGAAATACAGGTTGTCAAGAAATATGTCAGTTATTTATACCGAGTAGTGAAGATTAGTTGTTCTTTTTTTGAAAATCTTCACAGAGGCTGTAGAGTAGTGAAGATTGTCATAGGTGTGGATCTGGGCTTAGATATGTACATAACTGGTCCAATTATAAATACTACTCAAAGAGTGAGGCTATGGTGCTATGCATAGCACGGATGGGGTCCGTGCTACGGCTCAAAATTTGACTTTTCAAAATCGTAGCGGTCGATCCGAACCGTTCAACATGATTAAGTACCTTATGTTATAAGTATACATTAGAAATATAGGTTGTCAAGAAATATGTCAGTTATTTATACTGAGTAGTGAAGATTGTCCTTTTTTTTTTAAATTTTCGCAGAGGCTGCAGAGTAGTGAAGATTGTCATAGGTGTGGATTTGGGCTTAGATGTATACATAACTGGTCCAATTATAAATACTACTCAAATATCTAAAGAGAAATATCTAAAGAGTAAGCATTAAATGGGGGCGTGGGATTGAAATGGATCTGCACCTTTCAAGTCTAATATAATTGAAATGGATCAGCAGCTAATATAATTAGACTCTGAAAGGTGCTGATCCATTTCAAAACCCTGTTTAATGGGCCTATTACAGAAGGCCTAATTTTCAATTTACCTTTTAGTCTATCCGAAATGTTCATGCTTTCATCCGGCCCAAATTCAAACCCCGATAGTCTCAGGCTTAATTATTTAATTAATATATTTTTGTATAAAATGAGGGTTGAGGTGTTAATTTTTTTAATCTTATTTATTATTTATATGGCATTTTCTGAAACAGCTATTGGTATATAATACGTACGCATAGATAAATAATTATAATTTAAAATTCAACTTTAATTGTTCTTATTATATATGGACATCAAATATATCACTTAATTCTTAATAATATCGTACAAAATGTTATTTTTTCTAAAATTCAATAAATTTAATGCACTAATATAAATTATATAGGCTTAAATATCTAAAGAGAAACAACATGTACTTATTTTCAAATTTGTGTGCATGCTTGTCCGAATATGTATATCGGCCAATTATTGTAAGAGGAGGCACAAAAAATGAGAAGTATGGTGGAGGCACAAAAAATATGTATATCAGCCAATTAATGTACTTATTTTAAAAATGGAGGCATGATGGAGGTACAAAAAATGAAGGCATTTGAACCCTCCTCTTAATGTAATTACACATACGTAGGTAAAACTAATTACGTAACGGTTGGCATAGATAAAGTTGTGCTCAAATTAAGTACTTATTTTACCTTGGTGTATGGCTTTGTTTAATTAAAGATGAGCAGGTGTTAACATGATAACATATATATAAAAGGTGTCATTTTTGTTGTCAAATGACAAAAAATGAGATATGCCTTTGTTAAAGCCAAAAGTGGCCAACTAATTCTCATGTTTTATTAACATTCCCTAATTATGAAAGCAAACCTGTTCCTCGGCATGCATGCATGCATGCATGTAATGTAGACATCATTAGTTGGTACGTAATAGTTATATTTTTTTGTTCTTCGCTTATAATTTGTATTAATAATTTCTCTTGAACTACGCTGGCCCATGTGCCCATCTAAAGCCTTTTGAACATGTCTCAAACCACTACGGCACCAAACCTCTTGTCTATTTGTTACTTGGAGAAAGAAAACAAGACAAATAATGGAGACAGATTACAAAATGTAACCGATTTTAACTTGAAACTAGTTAGGGATATATATTACCTAGTATTCTTGGTCAAGTGACCTAATTCACGGCCGACCATATATTTTTTTGGGTGGGGTTTTTTTTCAAAGGGTTTTGTTAAAAATCATATTTAAATTAAGTCTGATCTAAATGGTCCGATTAGTATCATATTCGCACTGACAATTTAGATTTATATGAGACTACTTAAATTTATTAAGTTTAAAATCATTTGCATGATTTTAAGTTTTTAAGTTTTAACGCATATTATCGGACAGTGTGGATCATTTGACTTTGAATAAAATTTGTCCAAAACTCTTTAGAAAAAATTAATTCCAAATTCTTTTGAGTTTTGATTATCTTTCTGGCAATGCATATCCATCAATTTTGTTTCTATTTATATTTATATGGTTTCTGTCATGCTAAAATAAAAATAAAATATATATATATATATATATATATATATATATATATATATATGGTTTTTGTTGCCTCAGTCAGACGTAACTTGCGAATTCAAGCTATCTACATAGACCCACAAAATCACAAAGTACACTTCACCCACCCAGCCACCCATACACACACAGACCTTGTTAATAAAAATATTTGTTTTTTATGCATAAGTTAAGTCTTAACATGTTTCGCTTTTCAAGCAGTGTTTTCTGCTAGCTGGCCTCATAATATGTTAATATATATTTGTAGTTATGTAAAATTAGGTGAACTTTACCTTTACAAGCTAACTAAAGTAACTAAAGTAAATCATTAATTGATTGTATATTAAAGCATATCCTTAATTTGTATTGTCGTTATATGCTTAATTTTTGGGGCCAAGAAAATTCAATCTTGGCATGGAAACATTTTTGAAGTACAGAATAACAATAAAAATTATAATAAAATAAGAATAAGAAAAAAAGTTTAATAAGAGGAGTACAGTTGTACATAGTAACACAGAAGCATATGCTGTTAGAAGTTGACTTGCTTAAGAAGCACTCATTTCACCAATAATATCATTTATATTGGTGAACCGATATGGCTGTTTAAAATTGCTTCTTTCAGAAATAATGGCTCAAATTTTGCATTTGTTTGACTTGGTTGGTAACGACAATTTATACATATCTATCTTTAAATTGGGAAAACGAAAATATAAAAGAAGGAGGTTAGCATACTGGTATGTTTGATTGGAGTCACATGGCACAGGTCATGTAACCCACAGATTTGGCATTGAACTGTTAGCCGCCTAATTACAACTAGGACTTGGGGTTTTACAGATTAATCATTTATCAATCATATTACCTCAACTTATTTAACTTATTTATGAATCATTTATGAATCATCTTACCAAACTAATAAAATTTAAATAAAAACTCGCTCTTGCACATCAAGTTTTGATTGATTTGTTCCGGCTTTTAAAAAACATTAGAATTATTTTTTTGAACTTCACTTTGAAAATAATACCATTTTAATATTTACTGCTAAATAAATTTTAATTTTTATGACGATAATATTATGAAAAGAAATATATGGTCAAGTGAATTTTAGACGTAAATAAATTAGTTTTCAAAACTCTAAAAAATTATATAATAAATCTATAATATTATAATAAAATTTATATACTCCTATACCTCGCTCTATTATATACATTCTCCATATTTCCTGAGATTTTTGCACAGGAATCCATGGTCTATATATTACATAACCCTGTTTTCTATAAAAGAAACACTAATAGAACAGAGAGATATCAGTTCTACTTGTCAGGATCCCAAATAACAGTTTGATGTAACGTAACAGCAGATAGCTGTGTTCTTTGTTTATTTATTGGTATTTATAGAAGGCTCATCAAAATTCATGACATGGTTGTTACTTTGCATGAAAACTATATATTTGAAAGAGATTTCGCTAATATGTTACATTCAACTAACTGTACTGCATTAGCGCTATCCTAGTTACTCACTAATATTGAGCTAAACATTTTAGAGGTTAAATTATAATTACGTACCTCATGCAATATATATATATATATATATATATATATATATATATATATATATATTTTAAGAGCACCTCATAATCATCATATTTTTTTTAACGCTCCTTAATTTTCAGAATAAATTAATCTATTAGAAAATATACATGTCAAAAGCGCAATGGGAAATATCAATTATCAAGCTTGCCATTTATCAATTAATTAATTATTTAATTAATTATACTAATTCTAAGAGTGTTTCAATTCCTATTAATTGGAGGTGCAAACATTCTCCAATTTAAATTCTGATCTTTCATGCTAACAACCGGTACAAATAGTATCTTATATCTCAGTTAGGTTTGGCTCTTCTGTTACAAAAAAACTATGTGGCGCTTTATGCATGCAGTTGTGTAATTAATTAGAAGTTGGTACTTTGTCGTCTACATAGCGATATAACATGTTACTGTATGGAAAACCTATCGAATAAGTTTGAAATGACGAATACAGACAGATGAAACTAATCTACTTCATAATTAAGTGATGTGTTTAATTACATATAAAATTTATAAATTCTCAAAATAATTTAGTATAAAATTAAGCGGTTAAAAAATACAATGAAAAATAAATACATTAAAATTAACTTACAAATAATCTCCATTTTTTAGGACGCTTGATATTATACAAAATGAATTTGAAAATTTATAAACTTTGCACGTAAACGCATTACCCGTAAAGTATAGCGTTTTCAATGGTTTGGATTCATCGTTTGAATTATGTCTGATAGGTTTTTAAAACGGTAGCACGAAAGGTCTTATACTACGATAGTACGCTAGCCAAACTCATTATATATTTCATGCTTGAATGGAACAATTAAAATATGATTATTAATGCATTAATACAATATAGTTGTGAAATTCATCATATATATGGTTTAATTGTTAGCGAATATATATGGAATTGTTCATAGAAAACCTAACTAATCAATCTTCTTTGAGGTTCTTTTTTGGTAGTGGTTGGTTGTCAATATATAACTAAACATCACGAGTTTAATTACCAAACTTATCCGTGCACATGCAAGTATTCTCCTTTGAAATTTCTATCGTTTGTTTTTGCATGAACGAGCCTGTCTCTCATTTCATAAAATTAATCACTTATTACCGTTGTTTCATTATATTACTATGGCAGATATAAATTCCTTTAGTACTATTTTTAGGGCGCGCAGTACCCACAACACCCTGCCCAAATATAAATAATTATGTAAAAGAATTTTATTGAAACTTCCTGCTCCATGTACAAAATTCAGATACAATACATGTTATGTTTTAAGTATATATATAATAAATGTTTCCAACAATAGTTCTTCACTTCTCTTCATGAGAATTTTTTTCCATTTAATTAACTCATATATTATATTCAGGACACTTCAAAGAAATGTTTTGTCAGATATATATATAACTTCAAAGAAAAGTTTAAATATTTTTACTTCAAGTTACATGAAGCTTGGCTTCTTTTTTTTTCTCATGTTGTCAAAACGAGGTAATATCAATCTCGTTCTTTTGTATTTATTTTATTAAACAAAGATAAACATGTTGAACATTCCACCTCACAGACTTTGCTGTACTATATACATTAATTAAAATAAATTTACTATAATGGGAAGGCCCACCAATTAACAACTTGTGCTTTCATGGCTACTATATAAGCACCATTAGTCTACTTCTAGTCATCTCTTTATTTTGAAAACTTGGTAGGGACTACCAAGGCTATATTTAGAGATTTGTTTAATACAACAGTTCCTAATTAAAATTACATCAGACTAAGTTATAGCAATATTGCTCTCTGTTAATTCCACACCCATGACAGCCCCAAACCCATTTTTATTTCTTTTTCTACAATATTTTCTCCACAAAGTTGCTTCTTCAGCAGCTCGGTTAGCCACTAACCGCGGTGGTAGCTTCTTATCCCGGAATATGACCTCATTGCGCTGTCGCCATAACGACCACAACACCGACATGAAGTAAGTGATCCAGACATGCTTATTACGACCCCTACTACTGTTGCAGTAAAAATTGCATGAGCCTTCCCAAGTATCTTTTACGGTGACTCCAATTTGCAGAAAGGCAGCAAACCGAGCCCACACCTCCATTGCATTTGGGCATGTAAAAAATAGGTGATTTGCAGTCTCCAGTGTGCATTCTTGACACATCACACAATGAGGCTCACAATTCATACCCCTTCGCCGCAGCATCTCGCGAGTTGGAAGCCTGTCTTTTAAAAAGAGTTGAGAAAAAACCTGAACTTTTAAAGGAGCAGCAGCCTGCCAGTTACTCATGAAACTCCATTGAATCTTGCCTGCCTCCATCATCAATTTGTACAGTGAACCTGCTGAGTACTCCCCATTGGCCGACCACCTCCAAATCAAAGAATCTTCCATCTCATTTAGAACCAGTACCATACCAGTAAAGGAAGAAGTTACTGATGAATTTTCCGAAAATGCCTCCTGTAGTGAGATATGCTGTGAGATCGGTCTTGGCAGCCCATCTTTCATCTTCCTGAGTGGAGATGGTCCCCAACAGTCATACCAATACGAGATTGCTGCCCCATTACCAATAGTCCATTGAGTACTCCATTGAAAAAGTGCATACATCTTAATCAATTGGTTCCAAAAAAAAGATCCCGTAACCATCCAAGTTTTAGGATTGGGTTGTTGCGGTCGATGTTTCTTTAAGAGATGCATCACCGAATACCATAGACTCTCGGTCTGGGTTGATGCCTTCCACCACCAACGGATCAAAAGAGAAATATTTCTCATTTCCAAATTTGGAACTCCAAACCCGCCAACCCTTTTAGGCAAGCAAACCACTTCCCAACTGATTAGAGGCAGACCCCTGCCTTGACCTTGCGATTTTCTCCATAGGAAATTTCTACATAGCTTTTCTATCCTTTTTAATACCCATTTTGGCAGTACAAAACAGGTCATGACATATATCGGTACACTACACAAAACCGAGTTAATAAGTTGCAGCCTACCTCCTTTTGAAAGAAATTTACCGGTCCACCCCTCAATCTTAGACTCATTTTTTTCCAGCAATGGAATGAAGTCTTGTTTCTGAGGCTTGCGAATGGTAAGGGGCATACCAAGGTAAGAAATTGGCAATTGAGTTCGGGTGCAACCCATTACTGCACTAACCATCAAAGTGTCCGAAGGGGTAAGATTAATAGGATAGAACGAGCTCTTTTCAAAATTTATTTGCAAACCAGAAATTTTAGAGAATAATCTTAAAACCAACTTGAGAGTGATCATCGTAGGCAAGTCCGCATGGGCAATAATGGCGGTATCATCCGCATATTGGAAGGCAAGAATGGGAGTATCAAGCTTGGCTGAATAGGCATATCAAGTGTTTCATTTACCCGATTAATCATGCGTTGTAAAACATCCACCGCTATTAGGAATAGCATAGGAGAAAGCGGATCCCCTTGGCGAAGCCCTCTTTTATGTGAAAAATATTCAGATTCTTCGCCATTTACGATAACTCTTGAAGTTGAAGTTTCAAGCAGTAGCTTAATCCATCTTATCCATTTTCCGGGGAAGCCCCTCGTGTGCATGACGTGCAATAAAAATTCCCAATTTATAGAATCGAAGGCCTTCGCAAAATCAATCTTAAAGAACACTGCGGGTTTATGTGCCTGGGATACATGCTGTAAAATCTCTCTAACCACCAGAAAATTTTCTGAGATTTGGCGCCCTCTAATAAAAGCAGATTGGTTAATAGAAATGAGCTGAGCAAGATGAGCAGAGAGCCTTGTTGCAAGCAATTTAGCAATAATTTTCGGAATTAAGCTAATAATGCTTATTGGCCGAAAATCTTTCAGCTCAGTAGCATTAGGTTTCTTTGGAATCATCACAATATTGGCAGTGTTAAGAGGCATGAGATCAATATGTTCATGGTAGAAATCATGAAGCAACCTGAAAATGTCTTGCTTTACCTCAGTCCAGTATGTCTTTGCAAACTCACTTGGAAGACCATCAGGGCTCGAAGCTCGATTATTGGCTAAATGGAATACTGTGGCCTCTATCTCTTGCTCCGAAAATGGGTTCTGCAATATCCCTAGATCTGGCCCTGATTCGTAGAGAACCGTTGGATCAAAGGCCTCTACAGGAACCTGTGTGCCCAGAATGAAGCACATATGGTTACGAAATAGAGTGCGGATCTGACCCGCCTCCGTTATCTGTTGCCCGTCCACTAGCAAGGTTTGCACGGCATTTGTTCGAAGTCTCGAAGATGCATAATTGTGAAAGAACTTGGTGTTATTGTCACCTTCCGTAAGCCACCGACACCTTGCCCTTTGCTTCCACCTTGTTTCGATACTTGTTGCTGTGCTATAAGCTTTCTCACGGCACCACTGTCTCATGGAAAAGTCGGACTGAGACAGGGGTCTAGTCTCCTCCAACTGATCAATAGCCAAGATGCGCTCTTTCAAAGAAATCAGCTCTCTTTCGACATGAGAATGCGTTTGCTTGTGCCAGGCCTGCAGTTGCTGGTGCAATCGGTCTATTTTCTGGTTTAAAAGATGCGAGTTTATTCCCGCTTGCTCATCCGGGTTGTGCCACACCTGACGAACCATATCTTTTACCTGCTGGAAAGGAAGCCAAGAATTCTCGAATTTGAATTGTTTTCGACTTGTATGAGGCTGTTTGCACATGAGAAGCAAAGGGGCATGATCCGATACTATAACTTCTAAAGCAGTGAGAGTGATAGAAGGGAAGTGATCAGACCACTCTGCTGTGATAAATGCTCTATCTAGTTTAGACAGGGCAGGGGCCGGCCTCTTGTTGCTCCAGGTGAACTGTCTGTTTTTGAGAGGGACATCTGTAAGTTCCAGTTCAGTAATGAGATCATTGAAAGCGCTCATCAATCCAAAGCTTCGCATATCTCCTGTTCGGTCTACCAACCATCTCACAAGGTTGAAATCTCCAACACAAATCCACGGGTGAGAGACATGACCCGATAATACTCTTATTTCTCGAATAAACCTCAACTTCTCCTCTTCCCGACTTGGACCATATACATTGGTAACTACAAACCGCTTTCCGGAATTTGCTTGAAGAAGCAACACCGATATAGAGTGAGATGTAGCCCATGAAGAAATAACCACATAGCTTCTTTTCCATGCAATAAGACAACCTCCTGATGATCCTATTGCATCTATGTAGCTGCACTGTTTATCAAAGAAAGTTGGGAGTGTTGCATGCACATGTGAAAACTCCAAACTACTCAGCTTAGTCTCTTGTAAACAAACAATATCACAACGGGAAGATTTAATGATATTTCGAACAACCAAACACTTCTCCAAGGTTCCCAATCCCCTACAATTCCACGATAAATTTTTTAATCTTTTGTACGACATTAAAACTGGAAATCACACAATACGACAGACCTTCTTGTCTGTTACTCCAGATTGGAGTCCACTTCTTCAACTGAATGGGGGTCATAGGAAAACGGCTCATCTACATTTTCATGCATCGAGTCAAGTTCTATCGGTTGCCAATCCTGTTGGGGTCTTTGTTCATTGTCCTCAGCGAGCGCATTCAGCACCTGTTCAGTTTGAAAGCCAGTCACCTCAGCAATTCTAGAACAATGCCCTAAATCCACATGAATTTTCACTAGACCCTCCTCAGTTGTTAATTTCGTTTTGGGCTGGGCTTGAGAGTTAAGGTAACCGGCCTTGATTTTCTTTTGTGCCAATTCCCTTTTTTTCCTTCTCTGTTTCGTGGCTTCCTGCAGCTTTGTTTTCTTCTCTAGTCTAGTGGGCTCCACGACTTTGGGCCCAATAGTCTCTCTACTATTATCTTTTTGAATTTCCCCCAACTTAGGACAGCCTGCACTGTCTTTATGGCGCAGCAATATTTTTGGAGAGTAATTAGAACCTTCCCCAATTAACACAAGTAACAAGGAGAGGTAGTCTGGTTCTAGTATACAACTGATAATACCATACCTCTCAAAATGGGATCAATAGCTCTTAAAGTGCTCCTGGTTCCATTGGCCACATTGCTTCTTGTTTTGGGGTCAACGAGTGCACAGTTGAGTGTTGATTACTATAGCAAGACATGTCCCAATGCCGCAGAAATTGTGAGAAAAGAGATGATCCAAATACTCTCCGTTGCACCAAGCCTCGCCGGTCCATTTCTCAGGCTGCATTTTCACGATTGTTTTGTTAGGGTATGCTATAGTCTTCATGATTACTCATTTATTATCTGTTTTGGTGCGATATTTTTTTTTCTAGCACTACCGTTACTATGATGCTTTTACATTGGTGTCTTTTTGCTTTCATCATGTTTTACCAAAAAGATACAGCAACATTTTTAACCATAGTACCTACAAAAACAACATTGAAATTGAACCCATTTTTTTTGGTATAGGGTTGTGATGGTTCTGTTTTGCTGAACTCATCACCCGGAAATAAAGCAGAGAAAGATGCAAAACCGAACCTCAGTCTTCGAGGATTTGGTTCCGTTGAAAGGGTGAAAGCTAAGTTGGAGAAGGCATGCCCAAACACAGTCTCTTGTGCTGATGTTCTCGCACTGATGGCACGGGATTCTGTCTGGTTGGTAAGTGGGTTTCTTAAATTAATTAATTTCGTACCTATATACGAGCAGTATATAATAACAATTAGCAGTTCGCAACAGTGGGGCCTCAATTTAGACTATGACAAATACTGGTTTCTTTAGCAGAAGCTGTAATCTTTAGCAATCTTGTCAGTTAATTTGATTTACTTCGCTATTTAAAATTTAAACCATAAATTACTAGAATATATCTTGGGTGAAGACTTCGTATTAAATGTAGAATGACTGCCTTAAAAAAAATGTAGAATATGTTCATTGTATCCATAAGCCAAAAAAAATGTAGAATATGTTCAATGTAAAAAAAATGTAGAATATGAAAAAATATAATAAAAAATAAAATAAATATATAATAAAGGGAAAAAAAAACAAAGTGTGCAAACATACGTATTATGTGAATTGTATCCATAAGCCACATAATTACACAAGCAATGAATTGAATAAACAAAGCATACGTAACACCCTCATGCAAGTATGGGAATCAATGTAATAGAATAGGAACTTTGGAAAACTTCAATATCTAACAATAAATTATTTTTTTAAGAAATATGAAGGTTCAATGAATCAAGGGAAAAACAGGGCCAGCATTTAAATGTTTCAACCAAATTGGTTAAGAGGTCAAAGCTATATAGTGAAAAGAAATAGGTTTCAGTTTTCATGTTTGTTTTGCTTCAGCTTTATTGTTTTACAAGAGATAATCCCGTAACCATCTGTAGCGGGATATCAATGTAGCCAATCTTTGAGAAGATTAAACAATTTAAATTGCAAACTTTACGATCGAATACATATATAGGGAAGGAAATTTGATTATGAAAGAGTTACCAATATTATGGGAACAAAATATAGAGGATCTGACATCAAATTTGATATATCTTTCAGAGCAAGGGGCCCACATGGCCGGTGTCGTTAGGATGGAGAGACGGCAGGATTTCAATAGCAAATGAGACCAAGCAGCTTCCACCACCTACTGCAAATATGACTCAATTGATACAGATATTTGCTGCTCAGGGCCTTGATCTGAAGGACCTTGTTGTTCTTTCAGGTAATAATTAATACATTTCAAATATTTCTCAATGTCAAATTTAAGTTTGGGTCCATTATTTGTTTTTCAAATCAATAAAGCACGGTTATTCTATGAGACTTTCAAAGGTGATCCATTTCAAACGAATAAAAAACCCACTCATCCGCTGTTGCTTAAAATATTTCTTTATGTATTTCCTTCTATATATATTTTAGCTGGCCACACAATTGGAACAGCGCACTGTGCAGCCATCAAAGACCGTTTGTACAATTTCACCGGCCAAAACAACTTGAATGATGTCGACCCATTCCTAGACCCACACTACATAGCCAAACTGAGATCGAAATGTAGCCCGACAGATACCACGACACTCATTGAGATGGATCCTGGCAGTTACAAGACATTCGATTTGAGTTATTTCAAACAAGTGGCTAAAAGAAGATCTGCCTTCCACTCTGACTGGGCTCTACTGACAGACAAGTTTACCAGAGACTATGTCCTGAAGCATGCCAACGGATTCGAGGCTGAATTCTTCCAAGACTTCGCTGAGTCGATGATTAAGATGGGAGATATTGGTGTGCTAACAGGAAGCCAGGGTGAGATCAGAAAGACATGTTCTATTGTTAACTGATAATTGGGGTTCTTCTTCTTTCTTTCTTTTTTCATTTTTTTAATTGTCGATTGGATTTTTCTTCTCATGTTCAAAAGATAATATATTTGAGATTGTGAATGTGTAGTGAGGTTGAAATTTACTTTTACTGGTGATTATTCTGTTGGTGCATAAGCACACCTTTAAATCTACCCTAAGACCATCCTATACAGAAATAAAACCTAATCAAGGCAGCAGAATTACCTTGTTCCATCTTGAGCGTGCTGTTACTCGACACTCAATCGAGATCAAAGGCTTGAACGCTTCTTGAACGCTTGAACTATGAACTTGAGGCCTTAGATTCTTCCAAAGCTTGCAGCAATGCCTGTCGAGACTCTTCTCCGAAGTTGCTTGAACAGAATCTCGTCTTTAAACTTAATGGAGCAGTATAAAGAGGCTAATCCTAATTTCAAAATTGATCTGAGAGAGATTGATTGTTTGCTGCTTTGGAGACCCAGCCCTTAAATACCCGTGAAAATGCCATAATCAGCCAAGTCGGTTCAGAATTATAATTTTAATTTTGGCTTAAGAAAACTGTCTGAAAATAACCATAAATATTTCTAGAAGCATCCATATATAAACTAAATATGATCAGAATTTAATCTGTCAAGTTTAGTACAATCTAAATCTAGAAATAAACCAAATATGGTTATTTTCATGCCAATTTTATTATTCTAATTTATCACGAGTCCAAATTGTAATATTTCAAATCGATCCATCAACAATTAGAAATAACTACCTGAATATTCTATATATATTTCTTTGGTCCATATCCTAATTAAAATACGTACAATGCCTAATTAACGTTACAACGTTATTCTGAATTTGATCACTTATTTAGGCATTTATGTATGATAGTATGAAACATATAATTATATAACACGTAGTCCAAATTATAATTGTAATTTAGACGTCTCTAAATTCCAACATATTCTAGTAAGAAAAAAGATAAAATGGCAACGGAGAAGAAAAAGAAGACCACAACAATAATTAAAAGTAAAGAAAAAAGTTGTTACACACCGGAAATAAGTAAAATACCGCCTCTTGTTGTTCTTTCTGCAAGCTAGTATATGAAAGCTGGAAAATTTTCTATGTTCAATATTAACAAAGATCGATCATATCTGCATGCCACATTCCAAATGTTCTACAAATATCATTTTTTTACATAATAGGTGGAAAGAATGCTAGTATATTTGTTGGGAATATAACCTATGAAAGGGTTGAGTAAGTTAATTTCTCAAACACCTCTTGTGCATTTAAAATATCACCTATAATTTCACTTGATTTTTCACGGATTCTAAACCTCCACAACAAAAAGATCCACAATCAAGAATAAAAAATTATATGCCGTATTAACAAAGAAATTAAAAATAAATTTAACTATACACCTCAAACTATCAAATTCACATAGAAGAGAGAAAAATAAAAAAAAATATTACTGCAGGATAAGGACATAGCTGTTATACAAAACTGCAAGGAATTCATATCCTCTGACTTAACTCAGACTTTGAGACAAGATCTAGACCGTCCGATTTAAATCCGCACTAATATTATAGGGTCCCGTGTATTACAGGCTAGGGCCGAACTGATCCGAATTCTGATTGTACGGTCCAAAAATTAACTCAAACGGTACCAAAATACAGAGGATACACATCCAAACTGCAAAACTAATTAATCATTACTAGATCCATTCAAGTATTCAGCTCGCTATCAGTTTGTCAAAATTTTTTGGGATTAAATTACAAATATGCATACAGAATAGGAAAAATGAATATTTCAAGTAAGATAGAACCAGACACCAGTTACTTCTTGTTTTTGTGAAAAAGGCAGAAAAAGGTAGCTTAAAAAATTTATAACCAAAAAATATAAATTTGAGAAGACTAAATGTCAAGAATCTACCTGTTAGGCAAAAACAAAAATCAAGAAGCCTGTTAGTCATCAATAAATGGGCTGAGAAATTGTTGCTGCTTGTTGGGCCTGGAATTGAAGTAGGGATACTATTTGCCATAACCTTGTCGTATTGGTTACAAATTAGAAGTGGGAGGTGTTTGATGAGCATCTGTTAAATCTTAAAGTTAATTGTGCCAATTTTAATATAGATCGGACAATTCTGATTTAATATTGGATCGAATTTGAATCTTAAAGTTGATTGTGCCAATTTTAATATAGATCGGACAATTATGATTAATATTGGATCGAATTTGAATCGATGTTCATCCGATCCAATTCCAACAAATTAAGACGAGGGAGGCCGAGATCAGTGGTGTAAATAATGGTATGTGTTTATTAGATGGATAGGGTATCGTCAAGTGATTAATCAATATCTGACTGGTTAATTAGAATTTTGCAGAAAATTTTGTATTTTTATTAAATTTATGTACATATACTCATAATTAATTTATTAAAAATAATTAATTTAACTTATTAAATTTATCAAATAAACTTGTTTTAACTTAATTTACTTGTAGATTTTCATGAAATTGTCATTCAGAAAAGATCTAGATCACACAAGACAAATAATAGTGCATATAACGAATAAATGAAGAAAAAAAAGAATAAAAATAACAGACCAATCCGCCGTATAAACGGAAAATAGACGATAAATCAGGTCGTTTAAACGAGAAATGAGCGATTGATCGGACAAATCGGCTATTTAGTCAGTCTCACCTGCAAACGAGCGATTGATCGCTTATTTGTGACGGTTGATCACTGCCACCGACTAATTGACCGATTAGTTGAATTAAACGGTCGTTTAACGACATTGGCCGAGACAACCCTTGTGTGACTTTATTTTAGAGTTAGTATTTCTATATTTAGTTGAGTTAGTGGAGAATATGGTTTCCTTATTTACACTAGGCAGAAATAGCATGTAATAGGGTTAGTGGATTCCTTATTTATTAATGTTTAACTATAAATTCAGATGTACTTTGTAGCTGAATGAAGAAGGCAATAGAAGTTAATTTCAGCAGCAAATTTCTCTCTCTATTTTGTTGTATCCTTCCGAAATTTCCAACACCCTAAACCCTAAACGTTGGTCAATCTGGGTGTGAATGAAATAAGAATGTGAATGTGAATGTGATAAAGTAATAAAATAACTATTTAAATTTTTTTCTAACAGGGTACAAATAATAAAATCCACCTATTATTCCAGCAATATAACTTATATTTTAAAACAGTAATGAAAAAATAATCATGAAATACCAAAAGAAAAAGTAGACTATATATATGAAAGAACAAATGAAAAAAAATACAGCCAGGTCAATAAATAAAATACAAAACCCTCCTTATCTTGCTAGATAGCTTGATATAAAGGAATAGTTGTAACAAATTAAAAGTCATGGCACCAAGAGCTCAGTGGAGTGTTGCTTGATTTAGTGTACACTGCAGCTCTGTTCAAGCAACATATGAACCGCAAATGGCCCTGATTGTCCCGTTGGTTCCGGTGAGAGGCTCAATCCTTCCCATGTGAATCATTGACAGTCCAAAGTCGATGAAGAATTCTTCCATTGATTTTGCATTAAATATTGCTTCCACATAAGCTTTTGTCGTACTATTGTCAAGGAGCTGTGCATCAGCTACAAACAAGCCTTGGTTCTTCAAGACTCCTCCATAGTAGCTTCCGTCGAAATTTAGCAGGTTCCCTGAGACCATTGGGACTATTGAGGTGTTGTCACCGATTGGGCATTTCTGCTTCAACTCCTCTGCATAGGTGCTGTCTAACGACGGATCTTGGTCGCCTTTGCCAGTGAAGTTGTACAAGCGGACTAAGATGGTCGAGCAATGTGACGCACCAAATGTGTGCGCTCCTAAAATGAAATGTACAATATATATATATAAGAGTTATGTATATACAAGAACTTTGTTCATATATATGTTTACAGAAATACGAAATTGGTAGATATTATGGATCTTTTGTTCTTTCACCTGATAGAATAACTAGGTCCTTGTCTGTCAAGTTTTTCTCTGCATAGAGCTCAATCAGTTCAGTGATGTTTCCATATGCCGGTGGCAGATTAAGCAAAGCTTCATCAGCTGAAGAATCATTTCCATCTCTTCTTCCAGTTTCAACGTAGTAGTCCGGTCCATTACTCTGAAATTTAACACACAAGGCCATTAGTTTGTAAATTTGTTAACAGAAGTTTATTATAATAAAAGGTAATACAAATAGAAGAAAATACATGTCCACATATGGCATTTTTTTTAGCTTAAAACGCTGCTGAACATGACATTTACAACTAAATTGTTTCATACCAGATAAACGGCATCACGTGCAGCTATAGCAAGGATATCTGCACATGAGACAATTCCAGGGCATTCAGCCTCTAGTTTAGCCTTGATCCTCTCAATTGCATCAAAGCCTCTAAGGCTAAGGTTTGGGGGGGCATCTTTTTCAGCTGTTCCATTCAATGAGTTCAACAAAACCGATGCATCACATCCCTAAAATGAGAATAATAGGAAAACAAAACTATACATCAACAACAAGAAAAAAAAAACATATGCACTATATTATTGGAAGTCATAAATAGCGAGCCAGCAGAAATTTATTATCGTTGTTTTATAAAGAAAAAAAAAAGATGAGTGTATCACACATCAAATGTACTTTACCCTAACAAAGCAGTCATGGAAATGCAATCTGAGCAATGCGGGCATTAAGGATGGATCCACATATTGGATCGCCTTCATTTCCTCACGAACTATATCTTCTACGTAGGGGCATGTGTCGTTGTAGTACTTATAAACCAAGCTTGCATTTGAGACGATTGCAAGTGTGGATAAAAGTGCAATACAAAAGAGAAACTTAATTGCCATGTTAGTTATCATATGTATGTAGTAATTTGAGGTTGTGACAACGGTTTCAGCTTTATATAGATACAGAAATTGTTGACAAAAGAAATTTTCAAAGCTTCCCTATTCAATAAACCTGCAAACACGTTCAAATTCAAAAGTTATTGTTATATTTTATAGTGCTAGAGACTGGGATCTGCTGGAGAAGTAATTGGAGTCCATTACATAAATATTTAGTGTACTCCATCTTCTTTGTATTTAAATTTGGGTCTTGCTTTAATTTCTCTTGGCCCCAGCAGAATTTACTTATTTAGCACGATCTGTTTGAGTTTTTTCAATTTCCATTTTAAGGAAATGTGAGTGCCAATACTATATTATCTATATATACCTAACCTACACAAGAACTACCAATTTTGATGATGCTACACTACAATAATCAGAATGCAACGGTCAACATAAGCAATATTGACTTTTTAATTTATTTTTTTAATTCAATTATGTCTTGTGCAAGAGCATGCATGAAGTGTTATTGGAGGGAATGTCCTTGGTTGACAATTTGTTCAACAGAAATGGCATTATTATTGAATACAAATTAATACAAAACCTGTCAGTTTAATTAATTAAACATCAAATTCTTTGAATAATATATATTTGTCAAATTATCAATTCAACTGGAGGAATTATTTATTATTATAATGTGCATGAGGATACAATTTTCAAATTTCACATGATTTACTTTAATAAATTTCGCGAAAAACAATTTATTTAATGATTAAGTATCAACTATCAAGTAATTCATTGTTTGTGGCAACAAAAAAAAACAAAAAAACTGTTCTCTTTTTGCACAGAAAATTTGGACTGACGTCTGCATCGTTGATTGCTTCAGTTAAAATATTTTATAATGACAAATTGGCATAAAATAAGATTTTGACTTATATAAATGTGAACATTATTTTGGAAGACTAATCTTATGTGAGGCCATATATGTTGATTAACTCATTAATATATTTCAATTAAAAATAAGGAAATTGCTTCATAAAATGGACGAGAATATTGGTAGCTAGCACGTTCCTTAAACAGCTAGAATTGCTTAACTAATCTATTTCCACAAACAAATTAATAATGAAGAACAAGACAAGGGGGAAGGAACATAAAACTTTGGCTGTCTTTACCAGCTTTTCAAGGCATACACAGTCAAGTCGTCTATAGAATTATTGTGCATTTTAGAAAAAGGAAATGGCTAGAAATTAAGTATGATTATTTGCTGTCTCTCCTTTTTTTTTTTTTTTTTGAAAAACTTGGCAGCAGCTGCCAAGGTTTGTATATTAATAGAAAGGGTTACAACAGGAAAACCGTACCCCTGTAACGGCATACATCATGAACCAGTTAGCGGTAGTCCGCAGAAACAACAAAGTTAATGTAAAAACATCCTGAAAAAACCCAAAACAGCCACCCCGCAACCTATACATGTTTGTAAGGATCCCTCAACAATTTGTCTTCCATAGCTGAGCCTCCTGCCATATTCGATCCGATAGCATCTGCGGTGGGATCTTGTCATTAGAGAAGAGTCGTGCATTTCGCTGTTTCCAAAGCAGCCAGCAGGTACACAACAACAGAGCTGGACCTTGTCTCTTCCATTCTTCTCCTCTGTGCCCAAAATTGCGGGTGGAGAGTTCCCATGTAGCTCCAATATCAGTCCCTCTCTGGATTAGATTAAAACCTACCCTGTCGTTGATGAGAAACCACACATGGACCGCATACGGACAGAGGAAGAATATGTGTAATGCAGATTCCACCGGGCAATTCTGACATAATGCGCAAGCAGTGTCACAGTGCATATTTCGTCGCATCATGTTGTCGTGCGTAAGTAGCCTGTTTTTCAATAGTAAGAATCCGAAAATTCTTACTGTCGGAGGCACTCGTAGACCCCAGATGAATGCATCTTTGTCTCGTATCATACCGGCACCCATAATTGCCCCGTATAATGATCGAGCCCTGTATTCCCCCGTAGGAGCCCATCTCCAGATCAATGAATCTCTGTCATCAGCCAGCATGAGCCCCTCCACTCTATGTGAGAGTTCAGGAGCAATTAGGTGAACAATCGGGGCTGCATCCCGAAGTGAGATATAAGGGTATTGCGGTCTTTCTTGCATGCAGTGCTCTAGTGCCAATCCATCCCACGAATCAAACCAAAAAGCAATTCGTTCCCCACTGCCTATACACCACTGAGTGGACCAGTCAAACCACCATTTCAGTTTTTGTAGCTGGTTCCAAAAAAAGGACCCTCTAGAAGCCCAAAAATTCAGTCCATCCACATAATGTCTAGTCGCAAGCAACTTATTGACAGTGATTGTCCATAACGCCTGAGGCTCCACATACGGCCTCCACCACCATCGTATCAACAAGGCGATATTTTGGAGGTGTAAATTTATTACACCCATGCCTCCCCACTTTTTTGGTAGACTCACCATTTCCCAATTAAGCAAGGAGATTCCTTTCTTTTGCTCGTCATTTCTGCGTCTAATCCTGTCCATCCTTGCCACCACCCACTTGGGAAGTAAAAAACAGCACATGTAATAAATGGGGATCGAGGAGAGTACTGATTTGACGAGTTGTAATCTACCACCTCTTGAGATGAGTTTCCTTTTCCATCCCTCGAGACGTTTTTCCAGCTTGTCTATAATTGGCACAAAAGCATCTCTGTTTGGTCTTTTTATCGATAGCGGCATCCCCAAATGTGTGACTGGGAGTTCGGTTTGGGGGCAGCCCAGTACGGCCCGCAATCATAGCAAGTTTTCCGGAGATTGATTGAAAGGAACGAAGCAGCTCTTACCAAAGTTTATTGTGAGGCCCGAAATTTTGGAAAAAATTCTGAGCACTATCTTCAAAACGATGATTGATTCGAGCTCCTCAGATGCATTTGCAATTAAGGCCGTGTCATCGGCATATTGCAAGGCTAGTATCGACTCCGGAATCCGAGGGGAGATTGACTTTCCCAGTCTTGTGTTAATTGCCTGAACCATTTGCTGTAGCACATCGGCTGCGATGATGAAGAGCATAGGCGATAGGGGGTCTCCCTGACGGAGGCCCCTCTTATGCTCGAAAAAACCCGACATGTGTCCGTTAACCACTGTGCGAGAAGTTGAAGTGAGGAGGATGGTAGAGATCCATTTGATCCAACGATCCGGGAATCCCTGTGCCCGCATTACCTTTTCCAGGAATGACCAGTGAATGGAATCAAAAGCCTTTGTGAAATCAAGTTTCAAGAAAATCGCCTCGGCTTTTGAATTTGCAATCTCATAGAGCATCTCCCTCGTGGAGATAAATGTTTCTGCTATGTGCCTGTTCTTGACGAACGCCGTTTGTTGCGGAGATATGATGGTCAGCAATTTCGGCCTCAATCTGTTGGAAAGCACCTTGGAAAGCAACTTTGGGATGATGTTAATTATACTGATTGGGCGAAAATCTCCAACCTCAGTGGGGACATCTTTTTTAGGCACAAAAACAATGTTTGCTCTATTTATGCTCTTCAACTCCAGTTGGTAATCGAAAAATCTGTTGAAACTCTCGATGATCTCGGTTTTTAGGGAGGGCCAAAAGGTTTGGAGAAACTCACTCGGGAGGCCGTCCGGGCTGGACGCCTTGTTCTTGGCTAGTTGCTGGACCGCACAGTGAATTTCGTGCTCCGAGAATGGAGCCTGCAAGTCCTGTAACACATCACTGTGGGGGTATAGCCTTGACGGGTCAAAGTCCAGCACAGTGCCAGTCGAGCCTAGCACCCGACGCATGTGTGCCGCAAAGGCTTCTGTAATCTCCTCCTTATTCTCCAAAGTGTGGCCCTCAACCTAGATGGAAGTAACCGCATTTCTTCTCGCACGGGCGGAAGCATATGCATGAAAATAGCGAGTGTTTTTATCGCCATTCTTGAGCCATGTTATCCGTGATCGTTGCATCCATCGGATTTCCTCAATTCGAGCCAATTCATATGCCCGAGCTCTGATTTTCAATCGAAAGTTGAATTCCCTTGTGATTAAAACTCTTCTTTCCTCGATAGCATCGAAGAATGTGATCGCTTTCCGGCAGTTTTCCAATTGCTCCTGAAGTTTTGAGAATCGGCCTAGATGCCATTGTCTCAAAGTTTTGTGAACCAGCTCAATCTTTCTTGAGATTTGATGTGAAATGTTAGGTAAGACCAGCCCCTGTGAGTCCCATACGGACCGCACAAGCTGCTGTGCCTCCCCGTATGCCAGCCAGAAAATATCGATGCGAGGCGAAGGTTTAGTAGTAGCTTGTTGGCAGCAGTTGAGGAGAAGTGGCACATGATCAGAGACTATCATTGCCAAAGCTTTCATCTTAACGACCGGAAATTGCAAGGTCCAGTGAGGGGATAGGAAAATCCTGTCTAACCTCGAGAAGGTCGGCACCGGCCGTTTGCTACTCTACGTGTAACATCGATTCTGTAAATCCACATCTGTCAAGTCTAAGTCGCGAATCAGATCATTGAAAGCGCACATGAGGCTGTAATCCCTCAAATCAGCCGATCGATCAACATACCACCTCACTAGGTTGAAATCTCCTAGCAAGGCCCAAGGGCTTCTGACCAATGTTTGAATATTTCGGAGCTCCTGAATGAATTCCAGCTTCTTGGAGATAGAGTTCTCGGAAGGACCATACACATTAGTCACCAGAAACTCCCATCCGGTTGACTCCTGTGTGAGCAGTACAGAAACCGAATTTCTTGATGCCCAACAGTTCTTTAGTGTGTAGTTCCTTTTCCATGCAGTTAAAAGACCACCCGATGAGTTCACGGCTAGGAGCAGCGCGCAATTTTTGTCATAAAAAGAAGGAAGAACTCGGTTCACATATCCCAAATCAAATTTATTCCATTTTAGTTCTTGCAAACAACAAACATCACAACAGGAGTGCCTGATTACATTGCGAACCACCTCCGCTTTGTTCACATCCCCTAACCCTCTTACGTTCCAACTAAGAATTTGCAATTTCTTTATATTCATAAAAACTAAGAAGCATCGGTACAACAGAGGAGAAAAAAATTCCCAGCTCATATCTCCTCTTCGGAGTCGGAGACTCCATCTGATTCGGTATCCATCTGCAAGGGTGGCTGACGACTGCTGCTGGGCTCATCCCGGGGCCGCTGGCCAACTCTCTCGCTGTTGTCTTCATCTACTGACCGCAACACCTCCTCAGTCGGGACCCCAATTAACTGGTCGATGTCAGTGCATAATGCATAAGGGACCCGAATATTATAGAAACCCGCGGGGTCAATATCACAGGCCGTTCGGTCTTGGGCCTGCTGCTCGTCTGCTGTCGGTTTGTTCGGCAGGGCCTGCTGTTGTTCCGCTCACCTGGGCCTGAGGACGGCCTGTTGTTGGGATTGTAGAAGATTGCCGCTGCCGGCCTGCCCGCCTGTTGGGATTGTAGAGCCTTGGCGGCCGCAACCTGACCACTAGCTGGGCTTGTTATAGCTCGGCTTGAATTTTGTTTTTTGGACGGCCCAGGATGGTTGCGGGCCCTGTTTTTTCTCTTGATCCTAACGGTCCGCCTCATTTCAGCTAGGGAAGTGAACGGGTCGGATGAGCCCCGACTTCCAGCAGACCCGTTAGGGCTAGCAGCACTCCCAATGTTTTGCTTCTCCCCATCCTTTCTTGGTTTAGTAACATGCGCAGTAGTAGGGAGTTTGGGCTGCAGGAGGTTTCTTCCTGAGGTAGTCATGCGTCGCACACTGCCCGAGGAAGTTGGATTAGACCCGAGCCCTGTAGCAGTACTAGGAGGCTGGGAATTCCCTTTTCCTTCTCCTGTCAGAGGGACATCCCATGTAGGTAATGTGTTCTGAGCAGGCCTCGGGAGAATGCGAACTCGGTTGTGGTTTGTTGTGGCCGCATCAGCGGACTGTGTGGTGTGAGTTGGCGGTATTCCCTCATTGTGCTGACCCGTCTCACTGAATGCTGGGTTGACCAGTTCAGGCCGGATGCGTCGCAGCAGGGTTGTCCCAGGTTTGAGAGAAAGCGTACTGGCTTTTGGTTGATCTTGTGCCCGGTGATCGACTGTGGCAAAACTCCTGTGCGACTCTTGTGTAACCATGACGTCCTTTCCTTTCTCTTTTGCTGAGGCTAACCCCTATAGACTTCCATGTTGCTGGTGTGATGTGTCTTCCTCCGTCCCAGTTTCCATGGCCAGGTGGCGGATCTCTTCAGGCAAGGTTAGTGGGTCTTTGCCTCGACAGATTTCTCTGAGAGTCTTGAGAGAAATCTGGTGGACCTCGGGGTCAGGGGCAAGCTCCTGTTCATCATCCGAATCCGGGGGCGACGGGGATGTAGGTGTTGGAGGGGATGGGCCCCTAAAACAACGAGGTACGGCCGGAATGTCAGCAGGCGAGTACAGTCTGGAACGCTTCCATTTGATGGGTGTTATATGGGCAACATGGAGGAGGCCGCCTGCATGTATGGTGGCCGAGTGAGGGACATAGAGGAGGTCATCTACTCCAACCACAGCCCACCACGATGCAAGGTCCGAAGGATCCTGAGGAGAGATAGATCCTAAGTATATCCCGAACTTACTGACCATGTTGATGATTGCTGGTTCATACATTTGATGTGGTGGGACACCACTAATGCCAATGAGGACTTTGTATTCTGGGATAGAGATCGAAGCACCGTCATGTGGGGACCATGGCTGGAAGGACAAGCCCTCCTCCCAGGCTTCTACCGGAGTGGCGTTAATGAACGTCTCGGGTGCAACCCCTATCGGCAGGAGGATGAGGTAGCGGGGGCCATAGAGGCTGCTGACCCGGATTTCTGCCTTAGTGACCAGGCCCGACCGCGTGGCATAATCAGCCACAATGTCAGCATCAAGATGCCATTGGTAAGAGTTAGAGTGTAAGACCACACCTCGGCGCTGGAGCTTGTCAACCTCACGAAAAAATTCGTCATCGCGGTGCAGAAAATAGTGAACTGTTTTTGTTCGGGCAGGCGGCATCTCTGGAGAAGCAAATGGGTAGGAGTCCGTGAGGAGTTCGTCAAAACCCGGCTCGCTCCTAGGAGCGGGGTGCTTTGCCCGGACAGTGACTGTCTGGCTCGGGTTCAGTGTATGCCTAGCAGGAGGATGGGTTGGGTGAACCGTTTGCTGCCGGCACCTTGCTCTCACGTGGCCGTTGCGCCAACACTTGCCATATTTTTTAGGGTTGCAACAGGTGGCCATAGTGTGCCCTTGGCTGCAGCACTTGAAACATCTGTCGCGCCATTCGGGGAAGCGGGTGGAGGGGGGAACCATAGACAAGACGGGCTGTGTGGGGAGACATAGACATTGGTGGGCGGAGTGGTGGCTGGGGAAGTAGGACGGGAGGCTGGTGGGGTGGTGTTAGGGGAGGGGTTAGAGGTGGGGTGGGGTGGGCTCTGCACTACTTGTGCATAGGTGGGTTTCTCGGAGTATGGTTTGTACGGAGGGACATTGGGGGCTGGGTCAGAGCTAGTCTTCCAATTGTCTGGGAACCGACGGCGTCGACGGACCTGTTGCCATTCTCCGGTGGCGGGGTGGTTGGGTGCCATTTCTTCTAAATGCCTTTCCCTCTCTCTACGCTAGTGTAGGATGCCACTGCTGTCTCTCCTTATTTTCTATACTTTATTCACTTGATCAATTAGACAGATCTCAGGGCTCGCCTTAATAATTTGAAGCTCGACCTACATTTATTCCTTTTCATTTTTTAGCCATAAAGGAGATTAAATGTACAAGGTAACATTAATAACTTCTGCTGCTTCAGAAAGTTGAATGGCGACATTGCTGTTTTTTCTTTCCTAGAGATTGTATATTTTTTTTTTTTTGTCAGTTTGGTTAAACAAAAATTTTTTAATTTTTGTTCTAACTTTCAAAAAAGGAAGATTGATAAGCAGATGAATCAAAGAGTTTCTTGTTGAAGGAAGGAGAAAACAGAACACAAAAATTATTGACAACCTCACTATAATAACACCTCTCAACCTCACTACACATTCACAATCTCATATAAATTATTTTCTCAAAAGAAAAAAAAAATATAGCCAAATCCAGAACAAAAAACAACGACTTCAATTATCAGTTAACAATAGAACATTTCTTTCTGATCTCACCCTGGCTTCCTGTTAGCACCCCAATATTTCCCATCTTGATCATCGACTCAGCAAAATCTTGGAAGAATTATGACTCGAATCCATTGGCATGCTTCAGGACATAGTCTCTGGTAAACTTATCTGTCAGTAGAGCCCAGTCAGAGTGGAAGGCAGATCTTATTTTAGCCACGTATTTGTAATAACTCGTATCGAATGTCTTGTAACTTCCAGGATCCATCTCAATGAGTGTGGTGGTATCTGCCGGGCTACACTTTGATCTCAGTTTGGCTATGTAGTTCGTGTCTAAGAAGGGGTCAACATCATTCAAGTTGTTTTTACCGGTGAAATTGTACAAACGGTCTTGGATGCCTGAACAATGCGCTGTTCCAATTGTGTGGGCACCTAAATATAGCGAAAAGTAAGTGCCTTCTGGTAGAAGTATACATTAGAAACATAGTTTTCGAGAAATATGTCAGCTATTGATACTGAGTAGCGAAAATTGTCATAGGTGTGGATTTGGGCTTAGATATGTACATAACAGGTTCAATTGATTATTAATTACTCAAATACCTAAACAGTAAGCATTTAATGGGCTTGGTATTGAAATGGATCAGCACCTTTCAGAGTCTAAGTAAGTACAAAGCAAATGATGGATCCATGAATAAATTTTGATCTTGAGAATTTTGTAATAATGTATTCATACCGGAAAGAACAACAATGTCCTTGATATCAAGGCCCTTGACAGCAAACATCTGAATCAATTGAGTGAGATTTGCTGTAGGTGGTGGTAGCTGCTTGGTCTCATTCGCTATTGATATCCTGCTGTCTTTCCTTCCTAGCCATACTGGCCATGTGGGCCCCTTGCTCTGAAACAATCAAACTCTCTCTTCATATATATATATATATATATATATATTTTTTTAACCTAAAATGTTTAACTGTTTCTTAAATAAGTGCCTACAACTTATATTCATACAACTTTCTATAAAAAATCATTTAATGTTGTTATTTTACAGCAATGTTTTCAATGCTTAGGCCAGTCTTTCATTTGTACACTGGACCTTTATAGTTCTTAGGCATTGATTTAATTTTCCAGTTGTCAAAGCTTCTTATTTATGGTAGACATTATTTTATATTATAACTGAGACTTTGTCTACTCCTTGCCTTTGTGTTTGTAAATGTGGGGTTTAAGGATTACTATGGTAACTAAATTAGAAGTTCTATATCGGTACCACAACATGTCAATTCATTATTAAATTTAAAATAAATTAACAAGCAAAATTGCAGGTGATAGCTTCTGCTGTATCAAACCCATATTTTATATAGTTTAAACCGATCGAGATATAATGGCTCAACAACAAACTGCTAGCTCTTAAATGCATTGCATACGTGAGTATGAAAAGAACAGGTTAAACTATTGAGAATACACTTGGCAACTAAAGATCTGGGAATCAAACAAGATATGCTAGGATCCATATCTAATTGAAGAAGGAAAGAAGATGTGAAGAAATGAAGATGGATATGCACAGCCTATATATTATTCCATATATAGATAATAGTTGATTTTCTTCTAATATCAAATTATTGTATTCTATGTTTAACACATATACTTGATTTACTAAAGATACCAAGTTGTGTTGATAAATAGGAGATGTTACAGCCCTGTAATATTTATTGAAAAAACAGAGAAATAAAATCGGGTGGGAAGGGAGCTTTCTTGGGAGTCTTGTGTTTTCTTTATTTTTCCGTAAATTTAACATGGTATCAGAGCGTGGTTGCCTGGTGGTATAGCTAGGGAAATTGTTGCCCTTCTTGTCTTTAACTTCAATTTCCCGTGCTATACTGCTCTAAGGAGCTGTCCACACTTTCTTGCTAAAACAATGTCAGAAGCTGACTCCCAAGCATCAACCACCACGGTTGCGTTGATTGAGCAGATGGCAAGAATGATGACTCAAATGGCGGCTATACAAGCTGCTGCCATAAACAACCCTCAACCGGCAACACAAATCATAACTCAACCTGCTGCCATGACCGAGGGTACAATTCATTCAAGCGCTATTGATGTAAAATTTGATGGCACAAACTACTCTTTTTGGAGCCAAGCGGTGACAATGTACGTCCGTGGCAGAGAAAGGATGAGGCATCTCACAGGAGAACCGGCCCCACCACCTATAGCTGAACCATCCATACCAAAGATGGGCAACTGACGATGTTGTAGTAAAAGGCTGGATTATTAATTCCCTTGAACCTCGATTGAGGGGGAGTTATATTCGGTATCCAACTGCTAGAGATGTGTGGAAGGCAATAGCAACAACATACTACGACAACAATGATGAGGCTCAGGTTTATGCCTTCAACCGTCAAGTCATGTGTGTGAGACAATAAGGGCGAGATATTGAAGAAAATTATGACGAACTTCAAGGATTGTGGCAAGAGATTGACTTCCGATGCCCAAACCCCATGGAGTATGCCGTAGATATCGACAAATTCAACACCTTTATTCAGAAGACAAGGGTGTACACCTTTCTTGATGGACTTGATGACTCGTTAGATGGTGTAAGGGCACAGGTGGTGCTGCTCAGTCCGTTTCCATCTATTGAGCAGGCATATGGGTATGTAAGAAGAGAAGCCAATCGCCAAGGAATCATGGTTAAGGGAGGTACGGATTCAAACTCATTAGCAATGGTTTTCAAGGGATACAAACCTGGTAAGATGTATGATTTCCAAGGAAAGAAAAATTTTCATATTGACAAATCAAAACTGAAGTGCATGGCTTGTGAAAAAAGTCGGCACACAAAGGAAAATTGTTTTGAAGTGGTAGGTTATCCTGACTGGTGGAAAGGTGACAAGAAGAAGATTGAGGAAAAAGCCAAAGGAGTAGCAGCCACAACAGCGGCTGTTAACAGTAGGGGTGCAAACGGATCGGATATTATCGTTCGGATCCGGATCCGTATCCGATTTTTTACAGATACGGATATTCGGATACGGATAATTTGCGGATACAGATACGGATATGGTTTCAATTTTTGAAAGCGGATACGGATACGGATATTATCCGTATCCGTAACTTTTAATTTAACAGATATCCGTCATCCGTGTAACCCAGTAAAAAGTTTTCTGAGACCTTTCGACTTCTCCCAATTTCATTTCTACGCGACGGTTCTTCTTTCATTATGGCAGAGCAAAAAACTTCCGAATAGATTATTTTTGAATTGCTGCTTCGAATTTGGTGAAAAACTTCCACTGAAGCAGACGGTCGAACCTTCGCGTAGTTTGATTGCTTTGTTTTTCTCTCACTGAATTGCTACTTTGTTTCCACAAAGTTTCTCTTACTAAGCAACAATCCAAAAATTGACTAAGGACCTAAGTTTTTCTCTCCCTGAATTTACCTCTCTGACAGTTTGACTTCTTCTCTCAAGTTTGACCTAAGAAGGTACGTAGTTTGATTTTGATTATTATTGTTGGATTATTGCTCCTGTCCCACTGAATTTGACTATTGTTGTAGGATTTTAGCTTTTGACTCACTAAAATTTCCATTTTTTTTGTTAGATTTTTTTATTTGCGGTCTTGTCTATTAGTGAGATTTTAGGGTCTTGTCTCTTAGTGAGGTTTTAGACTAAATCTCAACAATATTCTTGAAATTTTATAATATTCAGTCTAATAAATACATCTTTGACAATGATACAATTTTAAAGACATTAAATGCAGCATTTCTTCTGTCAGCTTAAAATCTAGGTTAATTTTAGAAAAAAATATTGTCAGCTTTAGAATTCACCATATCTCATGCATTTGATAATTAAGTATGTATTATATATCCAAATGCCTCAGCAGCTTCATCATATATTATTGTTTGGAAAGACTAACTAATTCTTCTAATTATTTAGGTTATCACTCTAAATGGCATCATCGAGCAGACCTATCGAAAGCGAGCCACAACAGAATTTAGCACCGGCACCTACTGCAAATGTTGGTACTATAAATGCTACAGACGAAAACCCACCTAGTAAAAAGCAAAAGAAACTGAAATCAGATGTTTGGAATTATTTTGATAGAACTGAGACCATTGAAGTAGTGAATGGAAAGCAGAAAACAAATGTCAGTGCAACTTGCAAAGTTTGCTCTCATACGTTTGAAGCAAATAGCAAACATGGTACTACGCGCTTACGGAATCATTATACGGGAAAACATGGTGTTCCTATGGGACAAGGTTTAATTAGTTCAGTTGGAGAGACATTCAAGTATGATGAGGAATTGAGTCGTAAGAAATTGACACTTGCCGTTGTAATGCATGAGTATCCATTTCGCATCGTTGAGCATGAGTACTTTGTTGATTTTGTTAAATCCCTTCGTCCCTCTTTTCAGATGAAATCACGGACTACATGTAGAAAGGAAATATTGGAGATGTTCAAGGAAGAAAGGGGAAAGGTTTATAAGTTCCTTGGATCACTTTCATGTCGGTTGAGTTCCACCATGGATTTATGGACTTCACGACAAAATAAGAGCTACATGTGTGTAACTGTACACTTCATTGATGAGAAGTGGAATATGCAGAAAAAGATCATTAGTTTCATGCGCTTGAGAGGAAGACATACGGGTGCAAACTTATGTCAAGCGGTTATGAAAATTTTGTTTGATTGGAACATTGATAAGAAAATGTTTTCACTTACATTGGATAATGATGGTGCCAATGGTGTGTGTGTGAGGGAAATGGTCGAGCGACTCAATAAAACCGGAGGTATTTGTTGTGGTGGAAAGCTCTTTCATGTGAGATGTGCCGCTCACATAATGAACCTTGTTGTGCAAGATGGGATAAATGTGATAAGGAAAGGAATTGATAACATACGAGAAGTAGTGGGAAAAGTGAAACACTCTCCTATATTGCGGGAAGAATTTGAGCAAAGGGCCAATGAGTGCAAGTTAGACATTGGAAGAGCACTTTCCTTGGATGTCTCTACTAGGTGGAACTCGACCTATATGATGCAAAATTTTAAAGAACTTCCATACAGTCACGGAGATTCTATTGGGTACATCTTATCCAACTTCTAACTTGTTCTTTGCAAAATTTTGTGATATCAAACTAAGAATTGGAGATTGGCTTAGAAAGGAAAATCCAATTATTGTTAAAATGGCTTCCTTAATGAAGGAGAAATTTGATAAGTATTGGGACCAATCAAACATCGTACTAGCAATAGCTTCTTTTTTAGACCCACGCTATAAGATGGGATTGATTGAATTCTACTATCCCAAAATTTATCAAAATAGAGGAGCCGCTGAATTGGAAGAGTTCAATAGGGTTTTGAGAGAGTTATATGGAGAGTATGCATTGAAGTACCAAAATGTGGAAGAAGTAGCACAAGCTGGTGGCGGTTCTGTTCCGGTGGTGACACGGGTGATGGTGACGAGGATAGGGACAGCGAACTCCATCAGTTTATGTTGGAGAGATGTCAACCATGGAATAGCAAATCTGACCTAGATCGGTACCTAGAGAGACGTCCTACTTCGTGCCCTCAAGGTCAAGCTTTTAATGTGCTTAATTGGTGGAAATCAGAAGGTAAAGACTATAAAATCCTATCTAAATTTGCCCAAGATGTGTTGGCTGTACCGTTCTCGACGGTTGCTTCAGAATTGGCTTTCAGCACTGGTGGTCGCGTCATTAACGCCTATAGAAGCAAATTAGACTCCGAAGTTGTTGAAGCGTTAGTGTGCATACAAGACTGGATCAGGGGTGATAAAAAAGGTATTGTTTTCTTAATTATATTTATATCATTTTCTATTAATTTGTTGTTTTATACATTTTTTTAATTATACTATCAGAGGTGAAAAATAATATAGCACAAATTTTCTTACTGACTCTTAGTTGTCTGTTGAAGCTCCAATAAAGATCTTAGTCAAGCTGCTGCTATAATAATCAAACAATTATGTCACAGATATCCTTTAGTCATGTATATAGTTGATAAAGTTAATTAACTAAACCTTTTCAGATTAAAAGAAAAGTCAGAATATAAATTTTAATAATTTTATATCTCTCGGCGTTCAAACCATTTTCTTAATTCAATTTCTTAAATTATATAATTATGATTCTATTATTTTGAAAATCATATATTAATTTCAATTATTATTTTAATTTCAGGTTGTGCAACATCAATTTTTGATTTTATGGGGGAAACAGAAGAAGAAGATGGAGATGATAATAGCGATTGATGTGTTAACAAAATATCATTAAACTATCTCTTTTTATTTTAGAATTATATATGTTTAGGGAGAATATCTTTTGTGTTGGTATATTTTAATTAGAATTATAGTTATGTTGGTGAATTTTAGTTAATTAGATGTGGTCGGTGAATTGGTGAATTTTCGTTATGGCTATATATATTTTGTAATGGCATAACATATATATTTTGAATTAAGAATCCGAATTATATCCGTATTCGAAAAATATTCGATCCGTATCCGTATTCGTTTAATATCCGATCCGTATCCATATCCGATTAATATCCGATCCGTATCCGTATCTGATTAATATCCGATCCGTATCCTTATCCGAAAAAAAAATACAGATACGGATATGGTTTTGGCACTATCCGATCCGTATCCGATCCGTTTGCACCCCTAGTTAACAGCCGAGAGGCCAGCAAGCAGCAAGTAGACCCGAACTAGCATGGCCAGCAGCAGCCAGACGCAGCAACCAGAACCGACCAGCAGCCAGCAGCAGCCAGAACCGAACCTTAACTGTGAAGGTAAATATAGCGGTTTTAAATCAGCATGGGTAAGTGTAATATCTCAGATGTGAACAGAAATAGAGAAAATGAAGGTTGGGTTATTGATTCGGGTGCAACCGACCATATGACACACGAAAAAACTGCTTTAGAAACCATGTGTACACCACGTAAAACCGGAATAATTAATGCAAATGGGGAAGTTTATCCTGTAGAAGGTGCAGGGGAAGTTGTGTAATCAAACCAAATCAAGTTGAAAAATACGCTTGTGGTCCCTTCTCTTGCAACAAAATTGATATCCATTAGTCAACTCACAAAAGATCAAAATTGCAGTGTGCTTATGTTTCCTGACTATTGCGTATTCCAGGTTATTCTCACGAAAAGGATCATTGGCCATGGTACTAGACGAGATGGGTTGTATTACTTGGATGAATTCAAAACCGGCAGTAATTATATAGCTAGAGTGGATCAAATATCTAGTAGGGATAAAATTTGGTTATATGAAAAGACTAGGACACCCATCATTCGGGTATATGAAAAGGTTGTTACCTGATTTATTTGTGAATCTAGATCCTAAAGATCTTGTTTGTGAAACTTGTATCAAGTCTAAGAGTCATAGAACAACTTATCATAGTAGTATGAATAAATGTGCAAGTCCTTTTGATTTGGTGCATACAGATGTTTGGGGACCATCCCCGATAATTTCTAAATCTGGTTGTAGATGGTATATTTCCTTTATTGATGATTGTTTCAAAATGATTTGGCTTTATTTACTGAAAACAAAAGATGAAGTTTCTAAAATTGTTCAAGATTTTCACAAAATGGTGTAGACTCAATTTGGAAAAGAAATAAAAATCATAAGAAGTGATAATAGGACAGAATACGTGAATAAATGTTTGCAGAATTCTTTTAAGGAGAATGGAATTATTCATGAGACAACATGCATAGGGACACCACAGCAAAACGGAATTGTAGAACGCAAGAATAGGCACCTCCTTGAAATAACCCGATCACTACTGCTTGAGAATAAGGTACCACGTATATTTTAGGATAATGCACTTTCATATGCGGTATATCTCTCTAATTGGACCCCCACAAGTGCAAATGATTACAAAACGCCTATTCAAGTCCTCTCTTCTCATGTGTCTATGTCATCTGTCCTTAATCTACCACAAAAAATATTTGGCTGTATTGCCTACATCCATATACAAAAACCATTTCGCACAAAATTAGACCCAAGGGCTGAAAAATGTATTTTCTTAGGCATGGGGGCAAACCAAAAAGGGTATAAATGTTACAATCCCGGTACCAGAAAATTCTACACCACCATGGATATTACCTTTCTGAAACATGAGTCATATTTCCAACAAATCCAAGTCCCGATTCAGGAGGGCAGCAGCAATGGTGAACCGGACTTTGATCTGGATTTTTTATCAAGTCTAATAGCTGATTCAAGTACAGGTCCAGCAGCTGATTCGGGTGCAGAACCAGCAACCAGTTCGGGTACAGCAGCTGATTCGGAAAAAAATCCAGCAGCTGATTCGGGTGCAGAACCAGCAGCCAGTTCGGGTATGGCAGCGGATTCGGAAAAAAATCCAGCAGCTGACTTGGGTTCAGACAAAGATGAAGATTCAGCAGGAGATATGGGTCAGCCAGACTCTTCACCAAATGGAATTAGACTCTGGATAGATCTTAATGAGGCAATGCAACAGGATGTTACTGTCCCGAGGTCACAATATGTGGAAGATAACAATGAGGTATGTTCTTCTGAAATCCAGACTAGATATCCTTCACGTGTTAATCATGGCAAACCACCAAGGAAATACATCTCGGAAGATGGGACGAGTAAAGAAGTAACATATCCTATTGCAAACTATACCTCAACAAAAAAATTGCCACAACCATTAAAAAAATTTGCAGAACAATTGTCCTCTGTTGCCATACCCGAAAAAGTTGAAGATGCAAAAAGGAGTGAAAAATGGACTAGAGCAATGGATACAGATGTTCGATGATGTGATATGGGTGAACAAAGCTTCACTACAGCCTAAGCTGTAGAGTTTAAACCCTATTCAACTCCCGACGAAGATCGCAAGTATACGATCCTGTCGTGTAGTTAGAACGGGTGTCGATCCTCAGCGACGGTTCATGTTCTCGACTTCAACTTTCTCCAATTAGGTACTAAAAGTTTGAATGTTTGGGGTGTGTTTAACTAATCCTAAGTTTTATGAACAAATCAAATGGATGTAACAAAAGAATGTATGAACAATTTCAATTAACAATGTATGAACAATTGATGAATCAATTAAATGTTTGTATTTTGTACTATGGTATAAAAGGGTGTTTCAAGGGTTTCAGATTTCATCTTCAACTTTGCTGCTCAGGACCTGCCACGCGACCCGCTTGGCCCTTAAGCGCCTTGGACCTGGCATGCGACTCGCAAGCTGTGGCTTACGACCCTCGTGATGCGACCCGCGTGCTAACTCACGCGACCCGCATGGCCCCCTGAGCTGAGTCTGCACATGTTAGAAACTGGTTGTTTAAGTCGTGTAAGGCTAGATTGACCGTACCTAGTGTCACTGAACCTCAACTTTCGTGTGTTGGCTTAGCAGACCTGGTTTGGAAATGCAATTTCACCTTCTTAGGTTTAATCAAGCTATTTGATCTAAACCTAAGTTCTCAATTCTATTTACTAAAGGTATCCACAAGCTGAGCCAGAGCAAGTGGAAACTTTCACCTCTCGGCTACTTATTGACCTCACCTTTCGGTTCTCAAACCTACCTCAAGTACTTAACCTAATTTGCAAGAAACATCAAGCCTTGATACAAGAAGAAATGCCAAAGGTATTCAACAGTAGACAATCAAGAATCAAACAATTCAGATCAAGCAATCTCAAATAATACAAGAATAAAAGAAACACGAAATAACAATAAGAATCAATCCATGTGCATAATCAAACAAAGTATCAGACTACAAATCCAAACCCTCGAAACTACAAGTCTACTCAGACATGAACAAAATCAAAGTAAAAGAGAGAGAGAGAAAGCAAATCATAGTGAGAGAAGGAGGAGGGAAGAGGATCGAGGCTTCTGGAATCTTCTTCTCCAAGTCGTGGCTCCAGATCGCCTCTCCCCTTCCCTGGCGCCAAGCTCTCGCTTCAAAACCGATCAGATCCCCTTTTTCGTGAAAGTGTCGGGGGTCCCTTTTCTCAATTTTCGCCAACCCTTTTAATAGGCATCTTAACGGGCTTCAATCGGGTCCTGGCGCAGTTAATTCGACGCAGGTCGTGCGCCACCTCATGCAGGTCGCGTCGAGCTTTCCGAAAAGTTGTCTACGCTCAAAACGGAGTTACGAGTCAAAAGTTATGACTGTTTTAAGTTCGGTGCTGAAACTTCAGGATCTGACGCTACCCGCGTGGGATATGACGCTACCCGCGTGGGATCTCACGCTACCCGCGTGGGGGGTTCCAGAACTCGCAATTTTCCCTGATTTGGCTCATTTTCTGCAAAGTAAGAATGAAAATGCAGCAGTACCACACTCTATAGATATTCAATGTATATTCAATGTAAAAGACACGATTTGGTGGTTTGAAACACAGATTGTGGTACAGAAATTGATCGGATTTATAGGTCTAATGATGAGATATCAAATTCCCCCAAGCTTAAATCTTGTTTGTCCTCAAGCAAATATGTACTTTCATACAGGGTTTGGATTCTAAATGCAAGCTAAATGCCTAAAATGTGAAAATTTACTCGATTGCCTCAATAAAGAAACTGAAGAATCTTTTTGCTATGGTTAGGATTTTTCCTTGGTCAATTGTGATTCACCTCACAAATTGATTAACAAAACTTAAAACTCTAAATGTTTCAAAACTTGCAAAGCTGATTACTTGAATTATCGAATTATCATTCTTTCACTAAACTATGCCCTCGTTTGTAGGAGATTTTCCCTTTTTGCCCCCCCAAGCTTGAATCAAGCTTAGGTCAGAAAGTTACGGACTTCGTGTGTTGATATGCGCAAAATTTTTATTCTTTCATTTCTAATTGGGAGACGAGCTCAAAGGTGCCCATTCAAGGCTTATTGCCAGTACTCTTATTTTCTCCGTCTTTTCATTTCTTTTTATTTTCTTTTTCTCTGTTGTTTTCTTTTTTTTTCTTTTTTTTTCTTTTTTTTTTCTTTGTTTTTCTTTGTTTCATTCTTTTGCACATAACATGAATACACACATCCACTAGTGTTCATTCACACCAACGGATATCCCAACATTTATTTATTTGAAATCCCTATTTCCTTATTTGAAAGGCACAATTCGGTTTCTAAATGCTATCTCGACATTCAAGTTTTCATCTTTGCAAATCTTAAACCATTTGTTCCTAATCAGTTATGTTTGGTCAATTATGAGGTTAGTTCTAATTTCCCAAGGTCATCCAACTCACAAACAAAAGTTTTCAAACAAGTCCCTAATCCTAGCAATCACACAAATTTATCACCTAAAAATGCAAAATTTTTGAAAAATAAACATGTCTAAATGCAGATACAGTTTTCTTCTATTCCACCCCCCCCCAAGCTTGAATGAAGCATTGTCCTCAATGCTTGAATTTACACAAGGAAAAAGTAAAATAGAAGAAAATATGGAAACTTACTGGATAGTGAGCGAGGGATGAGGCGGGGGCGTCTCACTGGTTGGTGGGAGGTGGATCAGGTGGCACTGGTGGGAGCACCCACTTCTGAGGTACACGGACCATGCGATCAAACTCTTGCATCAGAAGAATCCGCAAGATTTCTGTCAAGTTCTTGATCGAGCACCCGATCGCGTTTTTGTGAGCATTCAATTTCTCCAAGAGCATAGCAGTCCGATCGGGTTTAAGATCTGCACTTATGATCACAGAACAAGATCTATCTGGGTCCAGGAACTCATACCTGAGGTGAAGAGGCTTGAGCTCAGGAGTCAGCCACTCTGTCTGAGTCTTGATGCGGGGCGCATCAGGTAGCGTGCGGGTCGCATCAAGTGAAATGGCATCGCGTGCTAACCTATCCGACTCGCTTCCTTTGGTCTCCAGGTCCTCAGATCATGGCATTCGGGTCGCATCAGGTGGCGTGCGGGTCGCGTCCACAAGCTCTTCAGGTGGAGATGCGGGTCGACTTGGCTCAATGCGACTTGGGTCCACATGTTCTTCCGTGGGTGACGCGGGTCGCGTCTCAATGATGCGGGTCGCGTCAGGTTCTTCCAGGATGTCAGCCTCCTTCAACGCGGCCCGCGTGTCAATTACGCAGCCCGCGTTCACATGTTCTTCAGGTGGTGATGCGGGGCGCTTGTCCTTGATGCGGCCCGTGTGCAGTGCGGTCTGGTCTATTGGCTGGGCTGGTCCTTCGCATTCTGGATGAGGTGGCAGCTTTCCAGGTTGAGGTTGGCGTGAGGCGACCATGTGGCTCAACTGCTCCAACAACTTGTTTTGAGCAGCCATCTGAGTTTGTTGAGCAGCCATCTGAGTGAACATGTTCTGCATCTGTTCCCACATCATCTGGTTCATCTTCCCTTGCTCGTGTATGAAGTCGATCTCAGCGGGGTCGATGTACGGCTCGGGTGCAATGTTGTAGAAATTGCAATGGTTGTTGCTGAGATAGCCGTCCTGCTCTGGTTCCTCATCCCAATCCGCCAGTGGACAATACTCGTAAGAGTGTCTCCTGTCCCCACACATGACACATGGTTGTGGTTGATGGTTTCTGGCTGCCTTCACGCTCATTTTGATTGAATACCTCTCTATGGCCTCCTCTAGCTTGGCAGCTTTGGCATATAGAGCTGCGATCTGATCAGCTTTGGATCGGCCGCCTCCTCCAGCTTGAAAATTGTCGTGGCCATACCAATGTCGGTCTGTCGCCATGTTGTACATTAGATCCATGGTGTCTCGACCTCCTCAGATAGTAATCGCCAGAATGTTCCTGAAAAAAGAGAAAATAAAAGAAAAGAAAAGATACAGATTAAAATCTAGATTAACTAAGAAAAGTAAAAATTCAGAAAATGAAAGCCGTCCCCGGCAACGGCGCCAAAAACTTGTTCGATGATGTGATATGGGTGAACAAAGCTTCACTACAGCCTAAGCTCTAGAGTTTAAACCCTATTCAACTCCCGACGAAGATCGCAAGTATACGATCCTGTCGTGTAGTTAGAACGGGTGTCGATCCTCAGGGACGGTTCAAGTTCTAGACTTCTACTTTCCCCAATTAGGTACTAGAAGTTTGAATGTTTGGGGTGTGTTTAACTAATCCTAAGTTCTATGAACAAATCAAATGGATGTAACAAAAGAAGGTATGAACAATTTCAATTAACAATGTATGAACAATTGATGAATCAATTAAATGTTTGTATTTTGTACTATGGTATAAAAGGGTGTTTCAAGGGTTTCAGATTTCATCTTCAACTTTGCTGCTCAGGACCTGCCACGCGACCCGCATGCTCTCGCATGCGACCCTTGTGACGCGACCCGCATGCTTTCGCATGCGACCCGCTTGGCCCTTAAGCGCCCTGGACCTGGCATGCGACTCGCAAGCTGTGGCTTACGACCCTCGTGATGCGACCCGCGTGCTAACTCACGCGACCCGCATGGCCCCCTGAGCTGAGTCTGCACATGTCAGAAACTGGTTGTTTAAGTCGTGTAAGGCTAGATTGACCGTACCTAGTGTCACTGAACCTCAACTTTCGTGTGTTGGCTTAGCAGACCTGGTTTGGAAATGCAATTTCACCTTCTTAGGTTTAATCAAGTTATTTGATCTAAACCTAAGTTCTCAATTCTGTTTACTAAAGGTATCCACAAGCTGAGCCAGAGCAAGTGGAAACTTTCACCTCTCGGCTACTTATTGACCTCACCTTTCGGTTCTCAAACCTACCTCAAGTACTTAACCTAATTTGCAAGAAACATCAAGCCTTGATACAAGAAGAAATGCCAAAGGCATTCAACAGTAGACAATCAAGAATCAAACAATTCAGATCAAGCAATCTCAAATAATACAAGAATCAATGGAACACGAAATAACAATAAGAATCAATCCATGTGCATAATCAAACAAAGTATCAGACTACAAATCCAAACCCTCGAAACTACAAGTCTACTCAGACATGAACAAAATCAAAGTAAAAGATAGAGAGAGAAAGCAAATCATAGTGAGAGAAGGAGGAGGGAAGAGGATCGAGGCTTATGGAATCTTCTTCTCCAAGTCGTGGCACCAGATCGCCTCTCCCCTTCCCTGGCGCCAAGCTCTCGCTTCAAAACCGATCAGATCCCCTTTTTCGTGAAAGTGTCGGGGGTCCCTTTTCTCAATTTTCGCCAACCCTTTTAATAGGCATCTTAACGGGCTTCAATCGGGTCCTGGCGCAGTTAATTCGACGCGAGTCGCGCGCCACCTCATGTGGGTCGCGTCGAGCTTTCCGAAAAGTGGTCATACGCTCAAAACGGAGTTACGAGTCAAAAGTTATGATTGTTTTAAGTTCGGTGCTGAAACTTCAGGATCTGACGCTACCCGCGTGGGATATGACACTACCCGCGTGGGATCTCACGCTACCCGCGTGGGGGTTCCAGAACTCGCAATTTTCCCTGATTTGGCTCATTTTCTGCAAAGTAAGAATGAAAATGCAGCAGTACCACACTCTATAGATATTCAATGTATATTCAATGTAAAAGACACGATTTGGTGGTTTGAAACACAGATTGTGGTACATAAATTGATCTGATTTATAGGTCTAATGATGAGATATCAACAAAAATGGAGGCTCTGGAAAAAAATTGTACATGGAAAATAGTTAATTTACCACCGGGAAAAAGGACAGTTGGGTGTAAATGGGTGTACACAATTAAGTACAATGCAGAGGGAAAGATCGAAAGATATAAAGCCAAGTTAGTAGCAAAGGGGTATACACAGACGTATGGGGTTGACTTTCAGGAGACTTTTTCACCTGTTGCAAAACTAAATTCGGTTCGAGTTTTATTGTCTCTTGCAGCTAACTTTGACTGGCCATTACATCAATTCGATGTAAAAAATGCATTTCTTCATGGAGACTTAGAAGAAGAAATCTATATGGACCTACCCCTTGGTTACGAACACATTGGATCAACAAACAAGTGTGCAAGTTGGAGAAAGCTTTGTATGGCTTGAAACAATCGCCATGAGCATGGTTTGGAAGGTTATGTAGGGCAATGAATAACTATGGGTATAATCAAGGAGATTCCGATCACACCATGCATGTTCTTTAAAAGGAGTGAAGGTAAAATTGCAATTCTTATTATCTATGTTGATGACATGATTATTACAGGTGATGATAGAGTTGAGATTGAAAGGCTTGAAATGAAGCTCTCGAAGGAATTTGAAATGAAAAATCTAGGTCTAAAATATTTCCTAGGGATTGAAGTGTCACGAAATAAAAAGGGTATATATTTCTTTCTCAAAGGAAGTATGTTCTCGATCTCTTGGCCTAAACCGGAATGATGGATTGTAAACCGGTTAGTACCCCAATGGAACAAAATGTGAAATTTGAAATTTGTCCTGAACAATGCTCCACAAACAAAGAAAGGTACCAGAGGTTAGTCGGTAAGTTAATATACCTGTCACACACCCGACCAGACATAGCATATGCAGTAGGGGTAGTGAGTCAATTTATGCACAACCCGAGTGAAGATCACATGGGGGCTGTCCTAAGAATATTGCGATACCTCAAAGGGACACCTGGTAAAGGAATCAAGTTTGAAAAGAATAAACATATAAATATCGAAGGGTATACAGATGCAGATTGGGCAGGAAACATCATGGACAGAAAATCAACTTCTGGTTACTTTACATTTGTTGGGGATAACTTGGTAACTTGGAGAAGTAAAAAACAGAATATGGTAGCATTATCCAGTGCTGATGCTGAATTCAGGGGAATGGTGAAAGGAATTTGTGAGCTACTATGGTTGAGAAAAATGATCACTGAGTTAGGAGTGGAATACAAAGATGAGATGAAATTGTATCGTGATAACAAGGCTGCTATTGACATCTCACACAATCCAGTACAACACGACAGAACGAAACACATAGAGGTAGATCGACACTTTATTAAAGAAAAACTTGATTATAATA
>JAJGRW010000574.1:0-58663 GCA_025461045.1 Carex parvula
ATGAAAGACAATTTAAAACATGAAAGACAAATAGATAAAGATGTAAAACAACTAGTAGAAGGCGAAAGACAAATAGAAGAAAATGAAACACAACTAGAAGAACAACTTGTATAAGATGAAAGACCGTTTGAAGATGATGTAATACAACCAGTAGTAGTTCAAAGACAATAATAGAACATGAAAAACAACCAGTACAACGTGAAAGACAACTATAAGAACTTGAAATACATCCAGTTATAGATGAAAGACAACTAGTAAAACATGAAAGACAATCAGTACAAGATAAAAAGACAACTAGAACAAGATGAAAAGCTACACTAGTAGAAGACAAAAGCCAATTAGAAGAAGATGGAATACAAATAGTAGTAGATGAAAGACAACTAGTAGAACATGAAAGAGAACTAGAAGAAGATGAAATACAACCAGCTGTAGTTGAAAGACAACTAGTAGAATATGAAAAACGATTAGTACATGACGAAAGACAGCTACAAGAAGATGAAAACCAACTCGTAAAGTCAAAATATAACTAGTAGAAAATGAAAGACAACTAGATGAAGATTAAATACAACTAGAAGAGGATGAAGAATAACTAGTTGAAGACAAATGACAACCAGATGAAGATAACAGACAATAAGAAAAAGATGAAATACAACCAGTAGAACATGAAATACAACAAGTATAAGATGAAAGACAACTTGAAGAAGAAGAAATACAACCAGTAGTAAATGAAAGACAACTAGTAGAACATGAAAGACAAATAGATAAATTTGAAAAACAACTAGTAGAAGGCGAAAGACAAATAAAAGAAAATGAAACACAACTAGAAAAAGATGTAAAACAACCAGTATAAGATGAAAGACAGTTTGAAGATGATGAAATACAACTAGTAGTAGTTCAAAGACAACTAATAGAACAGGAAAAATAACCAGTACAACTTGAAAGACAACTATAAGGACTTCCAGTTATAGATGAAAGACAACTAGTAAAACATGAAAGACAATCAGTACAAGATGAAAAGCTACTAGTAAAAGACAAAAGCCAATTAGAAGAAGATGGAATACAAATAGTAGTAGATTAAAGACAACTAGTAGGACTTGAAAAATAACTAGAAGAAGATGAAATACAACTAGTAGAACATGAAAGACAACCAGTACAAGATTAAAGACAACTAGTAGTAGATGAAAGACAACTAGTAGAACATTAAAAGACAATCAGTACAAGATTAAGGACAACTAGAAGAAGATGAAAAGCAACTAGTAGAAGACGAAAGACGACCAGAAGAAAATGAAATACAACCAGTATTAGATGTAAGACAAGAACATATTGCCTTCAACCACAATGGCTTGGCTGCGGAGGCTGTCTCTTTGTGTGCCTGTCTCAATGCAGATCAACTGAGAGCTTATAATCACATTATTGCATCTGTCAATGAAGGTTACGGCCAACTGTTTTTCGTTTACGGACATCGTGGTACTGGTAAAACTTTCCTTTGGAAAGCCATTATCTGCTCCGTAAGGTCTTCGGAAAAATAGTCCTCCCAGTGGCTTCCTCAGGTCTCGCAGCACTTCTTCTAGACGGTGCCACAACAGCTCATTCAAGGTTCAGAATTCCTATTGATATATCAGACAAAAGTACATGCAATATCAATCAAGGGACTCAATTGGCAAAATTACTTCAATTAACCTCACTAATTATATGGGATGAGGCACCAATGAATCATAGATATTGTTTCGAAGCTCTAGATAGAACACTCCGTGATATTATGGCGACAAATTGTCCAAGTAATTGTCATAAAATATTTAAAGGCCTAACTATGGTTCTCGGAGGTGATTTCCGTCAAACTCTTCCCATTATTCCATCAACCTCCCGATATGAAACCATCACGGCTTGCATTACACAGTCTAAATTGTGGTCTTCCTGTAGATATTCCATCTGCATATTAATATGCACTTATTAGATTCAACTATGGCTGCAAATGAGTTAGAACGTGCTAGATCATTTGCCTCATGGCTTCTCGCAGCTGGTGATGGGAAAATTGAAGGAGAACAATTATTTGACACATTTGAACCTAATTGGATTCGAATTCCCGATTCGCTGCTGGTCTCCAACGAAATAGATGACCACTCTTCGATTATTCTAGCTGTTTTGATCCGTTCCTCTCGAAATATGTCGATCACCAATATCTTCTTGAGCGAGCCATTGTCACCCCGAAAAATGAAGACACCGATATCATTAACAATGCAGTTTTCAAGATGGTGACAGGAGAGCCTTCCACATATTACAGTGCAGATACTATTCAGGAAACTGGCAATGTATCTCCCAAGCTTCGCGATATGTACCCTTCCGATTACCTTAAACTCCTCACCCCGAACGGTGTACCTAGGCATGCACTCTCTCTAAAAATTGGAATGCCTGTCATGTTGCTTCGTAACCTGGATCAATCATCATGGTTATGCAATGGAACTCGTCTTACAATCACAAAATTAGGTTTGCATTCCATAGAGGGAGAAATAATTACAGGACATGGAATGGGTAACCGATATGTAATTCCCCGTATAAAAAGGAAATCAAATGGCCTTTCACTTTGCGTCGAAAACAGTTCCCCATCAAAGTTTGTTACGCAATGACAATAAATAAAAGTTAGGGACAAATGCTTTCAAAGATAGGCATCTATTTACCTCGGCCAGTTTTCTCGCATGGTCAACTATATGTCGCTCTCTCACGTGCAAAGGGTGTAGATGGTATAAAAGTTCTCATTCGTAATCCTCAAAATGAATACCTCAGTTCACACAAAATATTGTCTACACTGAAATTTTTTCACATCTAGGTATCATATTTACTTCTCACGTCTATTTGTTGTTTCAAATTAATTTCTCTGTATTTCTGCACCATAACAATATTTAAAACTACTTACACCTTAATGATTTTTCTATATCATACTATGTAGTAATTTCCATTTGGTAGTTACCATATTTCTTTCTTTTCTTTGCAGATGGAACCTAAAGTGATGCTAGCACAGTTGACCGACAGAACAGAGAACCCATCCATCCTCTGTCGGGTGGTGAAGACATGGGATATCATATATCCTAATAATGCAAGTTGTCGTAATATGCGTTACCTCTTGGCAGACAGTGTACTATTACTCCCCTCCTCCATTACCATTCAAATAATTTTACATACTATTTACCCCCAAAGTATACAAAGTAAACAGTACAACAATCGTATCACTATTTATCAACAGATTCAGTACTTGTCTCACTTTAGATAAACTACAAATTTCCCACTGTGCAAACTTAGTCCACCATTTTGACTGAATTTTTCCAGGTCTATATATATTGGTAAATATTTCAATTGTATTCGTTCGTACCAATTACATAAGGCTGTTTGAATTATACCTTCCTTATTTCCTTCAATCTTTTATTTATTTCCTTAATTCTGCTTTTGTTTGAAATTTAGACTGCCCATTTACTTGCTCCCCACTTAGAATTGCCATCTGATTGTTGCTCTCTCATACTTCACTACTTCAATCTGGCTCAATTTGCAATACCCACTAATTTGTTTTTAACTCACATTTTGTTCACTCTATTATTTCCTAATACCTACATATTTATGTTTTCCTACAACAGGGAATGTCATTGAAGCTGAAATATCCAAAGCTGACCAAAGCTTGCTCCCGATCAAACCAGAGGATAGTAATGTCTATCTCTTTAGACAATTCCACGTGGAGCCCCCAACTGGTGGATATAATGCAACAGGCCACAGATATATCGTATGCATGACGAAGTGGACTGAAGCCCGTCGTCTCGATAATCTAACGGTGGAACCACCTCTGTTCTACTACAACTTTCGTGAGTTCGAAGAGGTAGAAACAGTCATCAGAGGGCCTCGAGATGTTGTCGGTTAGTTGTCCCACTGATGTTCAATTCCATTACCTAATATAAGAACAAATATCAACTAATACACCTAGCCTTCACCAACCAAACAAGGCAGAGTTTGAAGAGAACATATGACCGAGGATCGAAGAAACAACTTTCCAGATGATTGATAGGATCAGCCTTATCGGCGTTCTTTTTGTGCTGTAGTCAAGTGGCACTCGATTAGTCTTTGACCCATTGAAATAGGAAAAACATTCACAGAAAGCCACTTTGCTATAAAAAAATAAAAAATAAACTGAGAATTGGACGTCATCAGAGGATATCTCCATTCATTTCAGATTGGCAAAAGTGACATAATGTCAGTATCTACCAAACTGTCAGAATTAGCAAACTATCTTCTTTACATCGAACTTACATCACTCGTCATTACAGTTTCCTACTTCCTAGTATACCTTCCATGCATGCGCTCCTTTCTCTGTGTAAACAAATCTAACATAAATCCTTACTTGCAGATATTATTGGGCGAGTTACTTCAATAGGACCTCAGCAAAACATCACTGCCTTGAATACCCCTGCAGTAATTAGAGACATTTTAGTGGAAAATATAAGGTACATGACTTCATACTATGGTACCTGTTAAAATGAAAAATACTCCTGCCAACTTTGTCATTTTTTTTCAAAATTTCCCACTTGTACCAATCTATTCTTGTACCCAATATGTTATTATCATTAATAACTATTACATGTTGTATTTGCACCCATATTAGCATCATAATTATAAATAATATACATGTAGTCATATAAGCAAATTCAGGTGTCCTGAACACCGATAACACACATCATGTTAGCGTACATTTTGCTTATCATATATCATTGGTTTCATATATCGATATATGAAATCATTGTGACATGGATATAGGTGTAGATTTTGCTTACTTTCTTGGCCAAATATGACATTATGATTAACAAGATACAAACAGTAAATTTCCAAACACCAAAATGGGCACACTGAAATTGGAACATAAAAATAAGTTTTGAATAATACTTGAAGAACCATATATATTATTACTACTATTCCTTTGCCTTTTTTTTTGCCCATAATTTCTCATGTAAGAAATGATTCACTAAAGTATACATGACGAAGTTGCCAATGTTTCCCCCCTTGTCATTCACATAAATTTATTCCTAACCCATCTAATATCTGGGTATTATTTCCACATATCCAACAAAATTATAACTGCCAAATTATTAAAATAAAAATAACAAAAGGCATAATAGCATATTTCAATTGGGGTACACAATGAATGAACTATACCAAACATTCAACTAAATATTTGTTTCCTAATTTCCTTCTTACTAGGGGGAAGACTTTAAGAGTAACACTGTGGACTAACTTTGTGCCTCTTATCGATGAAGTTGTCATTTTTGAGGCATCGAAGCAATCACCCGTTGTTTATGCTTTCAGTTCCCTAGAGCTCAGATCTTCATGGTAGCACGCTCTACTTTTTCATTACACTCGGTCATGAACAAATTACTTCAGCTGCTTTTTCTCGCTCATCATACTACACTTATATGACGTAACATATCTACTGCTCCTCATAATTTATCTATGTCTGTATTTCGTAACTTATTCTTCTCTGTTAATGAATACAGGAGAACCCTATTTGAAGACATACAGTGCTACAAAAATTTACACCAACCAAGATCAACCCCATATTGCACAGTACTTACAACCAGTGTTGTAAAAAACGGTCTAGTCGGCCGATTAAACAGCCAATTAATCGGAAACGGCGGCCTAACCGTCACGAACACTCTTAACGGAGGCCTGTTAGCGGATGAGAACGATTAATCGGCCGTTTTTTCCGATTAATCGGCTGTTTTCCGATTAATCGGCCGTTTTTTCCGTTTAATCGGTATGGGCCATAATCCATAATCTCATCTATCGGCCAAAATTATCTATATTAGCCCAATCTGAATAAAATAATAAAATAAAATCATAAATATCTCAGAGACTCTGGAACTTTCTATAAGACCTAACCCTTGCCCTTCCCGCCAAATCAATTTAGCTAGAATTTCTCTTTAATTTTAATTCAATCGTCCCGTCCCTTGCTCTTCTCTCTTTATCTCTTGTAGTGTGAATTGTGAAATCAAGCAACCAGAGAGTGGACTGGAGACCGAGACATGCATTCAATTTGAAGCAAGACAATTAATTGAAGCTTACTCTCCGAAACAAAGTGAGCTCTTAATCTATTCTATAGTTCTAATTTATTTTATAATAATCTCTAGTTTCAAATTCTTCTTTGTCACTAATTTCATATTATAATATTCTTTGCCTTGACTTTTATTATTTGAAATCGTTTTCATATATAAGAAAAACTTTTATTTTATTGCAAAATTGTAACTTTAGTTCAAGCTCTCAACTACATGCCATGACAGTATAAATTTAAATTAATCTCATAATTATTTGACATATATTTTGTTGTTATAGAGATGTCTAGTTCAAGCTCCAAATCAGTCGATTCAGGGGAATTCCTTCATGTCCCTGAAAACTCAACAGACCCGACTTGGAAGTACATCAGACTTACTAAGAAGGATTGTACTCAATCAGTGATGTGCATGTTGTGTTCAAAAAAATGGAAAACATGTGTCTCTCGCATGAAGAAGCATTTGGCAGGTATAAAAGGTGACATTCAACCTTGTCCAAAAGCCACTCCTGAGATAATGAGAGAGTTTCAAGAGCTCTTAGAAAGTGTAATAAAGAAGAAGGAAGACAGAATTAAACAAGAAGATGAACTCCGGTCAAAGATCAATATAATGGGAGAAGAATTTGATAATGATGAAGAGGATGTGGTAGAAGTCGAAAAGAAACCACGATTAAAAGGACCAATTGACAAGTATGCTGTGGTAGGTTTGTCGGTTTCAGAAAATAGAAAGGGAAATATGGAACAACAAACCATTAAAGATTCTATCTCTAAAGAACACAGAAATCGGGTGAATGACTATTTAGCATTTTGGACATACAAGTGCAGCATTCCATTTAATGCCCTTACTGATCCAGCTTTTAAATCTTTTTGTGAGGCACTTGGTCAATATGGTCCCGGCTACAAGCCTCCCACCATGTACGAGTACAGAGAGCCGTTGTTAAAGAGACAAGTTGAGAAGACTAATGAAAATTTAAAGGTTCATCGTGATTGGTGGAAGAAAATGGGATGTACTATCATGACAGATTCATGGACAGATCGAAGAGGCAGAAGCTTGATGAATTTATGTGTTAATAGTGAGTTGGGTACTTGTTTTCTCAGAGTTGTTAATGGCTCTGCTGATACTCATAGTGCAGAGTACATACTTCAATTTGTTGAGAGCGGGATTAAAGATGTCGGGGTGGAGAATGTTTTGCATGTAGTAACTGATAATGCCTCAGCTAACCTAGCTGCTGGTCGGTTGTTGATGAAGAAATATCCTTGCATTTATTGGACTTCATGTGCTGCTCATTGCATTGACTTGATGCTAGAGCGGATTTCCAAGGAAGCATTAAGAGTGTGTTGGAAAAGGCTAAAAAGGTCACTTCTTTTATCTACAACCATCACAAAACACTTGATTTAATGCGGTCGTACACTGAGAATAAAGAAATTGTGAGACCCGGGGTGACGAGGTTTGCTACATCTTTCCTCACCTTAAGCAGTTTCCACAAGTTGAAGTCAAAGTTAAAGCGCATGTTTGTAGGCAGCAGGTACATTTAAGTTTTCTATTTTTTTATTTTTATTTTATTTTAATAGTTCCTTATATAATGTATGGCTCTAAAATAGGTACAATCAGCTCAAGATTTCAAAAACTCCGGAGGGAAAAAGAGTTGCCTCAATTGTTATCTCTGATGAAAGGTTTTGGACTGACCTAGAGTTGGCCATTGGTATTTTCCTCCCATTGGTCAAGCTTCTTCAACTTGTTGATGGAGAGAAAAGGCCAGCTACAGGATTTATTTATGGCGGTTTATTGGATGCAAAGAGTGAGCTAATCGAATGCCTTAAAAACAATCTCGAACTCTGTATTTCCGTGGTTAATGCAATCGATTACTACATCGATGGTAAGTTAGATAGCGAGCTTCACCTAGTGGCATATTACCTCAATCCATTATATTTTTATAGGGATAAAGCTAGCATAGTGGGGTCAGAAAAGATTTCTGGTAGTGTTCTTAAGTTTATTGAGCGGTTTTATCCGAACGAAGAAATTCAAGACAAAATCACAAGAGAGGAGATGTTAGCCTACTCAGAGGCTTCTGGAACTTTTGGCAGTTCAGGAGCCAAGAGACAGAGATAAAAAATTGATGAAACCTTTAATCCTGGTACTTGTCCATCTATTTAAATTATTTCATTCTTTTTTGTTATGTTTAAATTATATTTCTTAAAAGCAATAGTGATTGTTGAATTATCTTTGATAGCTCATTGGTGGAATGTTTGGGGATCTAAAGCACCATATTTGCAAGGATTAGCAGTCAAAGTCCTCAATCTGACTTGTAGCTCTTCAGGATGTGAAAGAAACTGGAGTGCTTTTGAATGGGTAAATATTTTTTATGGTCTTTCAAACTTTGATTACTTTATATGGCATTTCTAATATACTAAAGAAATTGAATTTACATTTTCTTTATGCTGCTTATGTTTAGACCCAATCAAAGAAAAGAAGCAAGCTGGACGTACAAAGACTCAATGACATCATATTTGTGCAATTCAACTCTCGAATGAAGAAGAAAGATGATCCGATAAAGAAATCTGATCCAATTATGGAAACATGTGAAGATGGTGATGCTCCTAATGCAATAGAGTGGCTTGAAGGTAGTAGTTCGGTGCTAGAAAATGAGGAAAACATGGAAGCTTTTGGTTATACTTCTGAAATATCAACTCGAGAAGCAAAAATATCTCATAAGAATGTAAGTAATAAATCCTCTCAACGTGCTAAGAGATCTTATGGAGGTTCATCCAGTCGTGGTACCAAATCTGCATTACCTCCAATTGATGAGAATAATGATGAGATTGTGGAATCGGATAAGGAGTTCCTTGCCTCTGATGATTCAGAGACTGAAGAGTCCGAACATGACATTGCCCTTGATGACATCTGAAAGTAATTAGTTGTTATTGACCATTTTGTGTATGCTTCTTCTGAATGGCATTTTGTAGTTCTAAATTTGTGTATGCTACTTCTAAATAAACATGCTGTCTTTTGTTTTATATGAATTATGTGTATGCTGCTTCTAATTAAACATGTTATCTTTTATTTTATATGAATTATGGACATCTTCTAAATGGTAATTTCATTAATTTAATAACGAAGTTTCTGGTGTATATGATAAATTTCATGAGTTAAATAAATTATGATATATATACATAAATTTAATAAAAACGTTAAATTGTCCGTATAATTCTGATTAATCGTTCGTATACCGATTAATCACTTGACGGTACCCCCTCCGTCCGACGATCGAATACCGTTATTTACAACACTGCTTACAACAGTAAGTTCCTGTACACTTCATATTTTCATCATCTTCTTGATTGCATCATTACATTCGAAAGGCACATGAAGCATACATTCAACTGCCATATTTCACCATTGGATTTCAAGAATGTACTCTCACTTTACTTTAATGTATTTCAAATGAACATTGCCATCTCTAAGTTCTCTTCCGGAACATATTGTGCTCCCCCACTAATGCTCCCCCACTACAATAACCTATACATTATCCATAAGTAGATTAACTCATGATATGTTATTATACCTCACTTTCCAATTCATATTATTTTCACCACATTTATCTTCAGTTTTGTGACATACACTCAATACCTTCCATATTCCAAATAAAGCGACATTCTCCCCGAACACATCTTACTTCAAGTTTTAACAACAACAGAGAACATATGAGAGAAATAGCATGGAATATCTTCCTCCATTTTAAGTTCTTGTCATTTCTACTTTTTACATGCATTACTAATTACGCCTCTCCTATCTTGTCAGATTCACAGGAGCAAGTCAGCCTGTTAATGTTTTCCAGCCAAGAGTCTTCCAATCTTCAAAGCCATCCAAAATGACAACCCTGATTAACATCTCTCCAAGACTTAATCAGCCTCGAACCATACAGCAACAAAGTACGCTGTCCTTTGATATTAACCACATAGATTTCACACTCAGCTTTGTTGTATTGAGGTTACCTAACATATTTTCCTATTTATGCAGAACCAACAATTCTCTTGCCTTGCTAACATTGACGAAATTGTCAACCAAGATAGTTGGTCATACTCCGCCTGCCCTGAATGTAAAGTGTTCGCTTACTGCGATGGAACCCCGATCACCTATTACAATTGCCAAACAATAATTACATCAGCAATTCAATGGTACGTCCACATCATTTCTCCCACGTACAACAGCTATTTCAACAATGCATTACTTAAGCTTTCTATTTCCCAAAGGGCTGTTTTTTTCAGTTTTCTGATAAGAACATTAATAGTTCCACATGTACTGATTAGCAGTAAAATATTTTTCTCTATGTTCTAATAAAGAAAAACTGAGTTTTTTTCTCTTTTTTCTTGTGATTGATTTCTTGTAAAAAAGTGAAAAAAATTGATAAGAAAGAAAATCTGATTGAATCTAGATTTATTTTACACTACTGTTGCCATCAATTAGTGAGCCCCATTAGTACTCCATCTTACCAAATGAACCATGCCCATCCATCAACAAGATAAAAAAAAATTGTGAAATTTTTTTTAAACCCAATATTAGCTACCCCAATTACAAGACCACATCATCCTACAACACAATAATTTATGAGTGAGCTTATGGTACTATGCATATCACAGGTTGGTCTGTAGTACATATCAATATTTCCATTTTCAAAATTCTAACGGTCAATCTGAACCGTTCAACATGGTCCCCATATGAATATGTACTTGCAGACGTAATTTAATACTTTCTATAAATTTTTTACTATATTTAAAGGTAGGTGGAATATAACTTGATCTGAAAATTGTGGACCATCCAAAAATTTATGAGAAATACAAAATTCGGTCTGCAATACATATTCATATGAAAAACAATTTGAACAGTTCGGATTGACTGTTGTAATTTTGAAAACATAAATATTAATCTATATTACAAACCAAATTGTAATATGCATAGTACTATAAACTCACTCAAAATTTATTGTATACATACCTTATGAAACATCACAACTACCTTTCGTACAATATTACTCACACATAAAAAGATTCCTGCAAAGATAAGATATAACACGTCATCATGTCCAAAAGTACCCCATAAATTCCTTCATGCCTTCACTATATTCCTTCCCAAATCAAATATAATAGTGGTTTCATATATGTTATAGGTATCGTCTGCTCTTACGAGTAACCGATGGAGATACCATGGCAGAGTTTACTGTAATGGGGAAACAAGTGGGAAAGTATCATCAACAAGAAAGCTGATATGTTATTCGCAGAATCAGGGCGCACTGGTAGAATGGTTCCCCAATCTCTTGAAAATATCTGCGAAAAACGTTTCTTATTCATTGTGGACATAAATATAACTCAACTGCATAGACAACGCTTAACATATAACGTCAACAAGGTTGAACCTGTTCCATCAATACTTCCCACCATTCCACAAACTCAATTGATGCCGTCCAACATCCGTGAGGACCATCTTCCTACAGATTCACACTCACCTGCATCAACAACAAAAAGGAAAGCTGGCCACACAGGTCTCTCGCCGCAGGCAGCCCACCTCTTCATTGAGTATGTTACAACCAATATTTACAACCACCCCATTTTTTACTTGCTTTTTCTGCCTGTAATATATTGTAAACCTCATCTTCTGCCATCTTACTTCATCTACTTGAATTCTATGTATTTGTTACAGTTCCTCCCATGAGCACCCTACATCCTCCCACTCTTTTAGAACCAGAAGGAAGATCTTGCCCACATCAAATGAAGAAAAAGCCACCAGCAGGTAAGCTGCACCTAACTAAAGCTTAATCAGAGAAGTTGGTCACACCTAAGTTTTAATAACTAATCATACACAGTTTTACCCACTTCTTTTAGTATCTCTCCTACTAAAAATTTCATAGCAAAATTGACATACTACTACACAAGATGTACTCCACAATTTCACCCTTATTTATGTTGCAAATACCATTGTCTTCTTCCTCATTGCACTGCCCCCAGACAAATACATTATTACACAATATTTTTCTCCAATTAATTTATACATCACCTAACTGACATCTATTTTGACATTCTTCTGTCTGCCATTCTCGTCAGTGTTTCACATTCCACTGATGATATCAGCTCCGCCGCTAAGACACCGTAGATGAGCTCCCCGCCATGCTGCAACACAATATCGGAGGTCTAGCGTCATTTTGTTATACAACTTGTAATGGAACACCGCGTTCCTATTTTGAATGGCAGCACATATAAACTATGCACCATAACATAACCACATTTTGTCATGTATAATAACCCAGCTTACATATTTTCACAAGAAAAAACTCCTTCCAACTTTCTTCTGTCTGAGTATTATTTCAACAGCAACCGCAACACATTATTATACAAGAGAAGCACCATCTATCAAGCAGTAGAACAACTCACCAAATTTAATCTACCCTAACACGCCAAACTCAAGTAAACACAATTTACTTTACTAACAGCTGGAGCTGCCTCAAGTAATACACACTTCACAGCCAAAAACTATGACCTCCCATACTTCCTTCCGATGATCATCAGCTATCTTCAAAGATTCTTCTCTTCTCACAAATCATAAGTAGAAAGCTCTCAACTTCTTATTTTTCCTCGAAATACATTTCCACACCACTACCATATACTCCATACGTTTTCTACACTTCTTAGTCCACCTAAAAATATTAATGTCAAAAGTGAACATCACACAGTGAAACACAGTCACCTACTTACAACATATATATTACACTTTGCATAAGAAATTGCAATAATAGATATCATCATTACTACATAACCAACTCTGATAGAAATCAAAATGAGATATGAGCAAACCCAGTCACAATTGTTAAGGTGTTGTACACAATGCACTTACTACCAATGTCATATACATTGCAACAATCAAAGGGCTTACACCATACGAAATTCATTTCTCATTTAATTACAATTACTTGATTTACCAGGAAAGATATTCAACAGCATGAACATGTCATTCAAATCAGGGAAGCCCAGCTGAACCATCTGGCCAACCAGTGAAAGGTAAGCCCTAATAACCCATCTCATTTCATCATATAATACAAATTTACATTTCATTTATCCAACTCCTCCCCCACGAGACACTTGTCACCTCCCCACCACCACCATCAAACACCTATACCACCAAATCCACTATCTCAATCCACTACACCATCCACTGCAGAAATTATTTTCTCAACCCTTACACCTATATAACTGAAAACAGTTAACAACGCTCTCAAAATCACCAACTACTAGGCAATAAAAATATAACATACTTTGGAGCGTATCTGTCAAAAGATATTCTACCACCTTTCAAAACCAACAAAAAAAACATGGCGATTATGCCCCGGGCAGGCCGTCAATTGCTCACAAAACTTACCATATACCTGGGCATGCACCTCCCAGCATACCAACAAGAGACCGACATGTGAGGCCTGACCACCGTCATGGTGACTGTATGTGTCAGCCATGCTGTAGGGCGCAGAAAGTTGCACAGCGATTTTGGAAGGTGTGTGCATGTGTATTTAAATGTCTCATGATTCAACACTCTCGATTTTTAGGACATGGAAGAGAACATCGAACTTGAAACATTCATTTCTATCTTTCTGCTATTCCTTTCGGTTCACCCTCGACAGACCTACTGTTCATAATCAGTCCATCGAGAGAGTTTAATGATTGTGGGGACGTTTAACTCCCAGCGGGCGCAAGCCCCCGCTGTTAATTACATCAGATGACCCTTCCAAGCCATACTGAACACCTCGTCCATTCCGGGATTTGGGGCCTATTTAAGTGAATTGAATAATGGGGCTAAAAAGGGGACTCATGTATTGACCTTGGTTTTGATTTGGTTTTCTTGGTTTGGATATTTGTGTATGTGTGATTTCATATTAAAGCAATGTTTATTATATTTTAAAATAGGAATTTGGATATTTGAGAAGTGTATATACATTGTTTATTTACATCTGACTCATAACATATTTATTCACATTTTTGTTAATAAATAAGATCGTTTAAATTTGGAGAAAGGGTATTTTTGCTTGTATTTAGGTCTGAACTTCAAAATTTCATATTAAATTGAATAAAATCAGAAAGATATGAAATTTGTGTCCATTTTATGTATTTTGAAGTACTTTATTTAATCATGATGTTTGCTCTTTGATTTGGATTTTTAGCCGATCTGTACTGTTCATTTTACCAGCAGCAGCTTATTATTGTTTAAATGCTGATTTTCTGTTTTTAAAACTGAACTTTGAAAATTCATATAAAATCGAAAAAAGATCAGAAAAATGCAAAGTTTGTGTCAATTTTGTGTGTTTTAAAATTCTCTATCTGATGGCGATGTCCATTTTTCATTTTGGTCCCTGTGTCAGTTCAGATTGCTTATTTTACCAGCAGGGGTCATTTTGGCACTTTTGAGTGCTTTCCTTGTACCAGTGGTACATGCCTTGAGATTTGATACTGGTACTGTTCATTGGCTGGTACCAGAAGCTGTGGAGAACATTTATCATGATTGGTTTTGAGTTCTAACAAGTTTGAGTAGCTTTTAGGCTACAAGTTGGTACCAACAAACAAAAGGAAAAGGAAAAAAAAATCCAAAATTCCAAAATATGTTTCTTTAAATACCAAAAATCTGTCAAAATGTGGTTTTATGCAGGGAAGCCCCTGATTTTGTTTAAAATCATGTTTTTGCATAATCTCGCTTGATAAAGAGACAAATCATCAAGAGGTCATTGATTTAAATGTGTAATTGGCCAATTTCAACATCATGAAAGCCTTTTTTACAATTTAAACCTTTCTCTTTCACCATTTGCACAAAGGACTATTTAATTTCTTCATATAGTGCATTTCATACACATAACATACACTTATGCTCAAAGAAACTAATTAGCACCATTTATGCAACATGGGTCTCATACCAAGGAGATTATAATGGGAACTATACAGCTCAAACCACCATAACTCGTTTTTGTTACTTCTAATCTTTTCTAATAAAATAATCAAACAAATTGGATGCAATAGGAACTATACAGCTCAACACATGCATCTTCATTACTTAATTATTTTATACAAAGATTAAAAGCATAGAAGATCAAAGATTCGAAGAGATCATCATTTTTTTTTATATATTTCGGATTTATATATTTTTTTAGTAGATTTACTTGAAATAAAGCGCAAAAGGGAGATAAAATACCAAAAACAACATATATACATATTTTTGTTTATAAAGGCAGCAAAGAAGAAGAAAGAAAAAGAAAAGAAAGAAAAGAGATTTTTTTGTTTAATATATTTATGCATATATTATTTTTTTGCTTGATGATCATTGAACTTTATGTTTACTTATGAAATAAGCTTAAAACATCATGAAGCTTTCTCATTTTGCATTTTCACAAAAGTTCGAAATAAAATAAAGAAAACAAAAGAAAAAAATATAAAATGAAGGAAGCTCCAAGTATGTAAAGAAAAGAAGAGAGGAGAAGAGATATAATATAAGAAACTATAAACAAAGAACATTCTTTCATTGATTCATGATTAATATACATGAAAACAAGCTCCATTAAGCTTCTACATTGCAAAATCTCTACCTATTTCTAGTTGGTTTTTTTGATTTGAGAAGAGAAGGGATTCAACCTTGGTGAGGTGTATATGTTGTGTGTGTTGTGTTATGTGTGGTATATATGTTGTGTTCTCTCTTGTGTATTGCCTTCTTTTTTTGTAGTGTCTATCTTCATCTTCAAATGAGGGGTTTATATAGGCTATGGCAAGGGGTAGAGCCTAGGGTTGAGAGGAGCCTTGTTGGCATGATCCCCACCACTCCTTTGCATTAACTCTCATCCAAAGGTTTAGATGCATCCAAGTGTCATGCTTATCCCTCAAGCTTGAAGAGAATATTCTTGGCATTTTAGCATCTTCATTGGTCATGTGACATGTGTCCATAGGAGCAAAATATCTAGAGCATATTCTAGAATATATTTTTCCCTCCCATCTTGGCATCTTCAATGGCCATGTGACATGTGTCCATGGGAGCAAAATATCTAGAGCATATTCTAGAATATATTCTTCCCTCCCATTTTGGCATCTTCATTGGTAGTGTGACATGTGTCCATGGGAATAAAATATCTAGAGTATATTCTATCCTCTCAAATTGGGCCATGCAACAATTGGGCTAGCCTATTTAATTTCGGTTGAAGCCTTTACCCAATTTAATTCGGGCATGCAACATCTCCAACTTTCGGCCTATTAATTGAAGCAGCTCCAAATATTTTAGTTCGGCCATTTAATAATTTAATTCGAATATATCATATGTATTTCGGCAGCAGCTTCAATTAACAAGTTAACCAACGCCATTTTTTATTTATTTCAATTCCTTTTTTTTATTTCTCTTATATATATTATTTTTTAACATATATATTTTTTTTTATCCAGACTTTTTAGGGTCAAACAAATGCCCCCCACCTGGGTGAGGTGTGAAGACCTTAGAATTGAACAGCTTAGCCAGGTGCCCCCAGTGTTCCTCTTGAACTTTATGAAATTCTTTCTGAGTTGCTTTTTCTTGTTTGAATCTCAGATATTTGAACTCCATATTTGGGCATTGAGTTTGAAAGCAGGTCTGATCATCTTCTTCGATCACATCCACTTCAGAAGGTATGTTATCTTTATCTCATCTTGCCAATACTTGCATGGTTGGGTGAGGGCTGAATGTACGTTCTTCGGGGTTTGCCTGAGCAATCGGTCCCTTACTCATACATTGGGGGCTTCAGACAGTGACTGTACTCCAAACTCACATTCATAGGGAAAACCTGTCTAACCGAGGAGGAATTACAGACAGTGAACTTTATCTCTGATCTAATGCGGAGACCATGCGGGTATTTTGCAAAATTGAGGGTTTAGATAAAACGGCCTTCTGGTTGTAGGCATAATCTCGGGTTTTGATCCGGTTTGTCTTGTGTGCTTCTCTTTGGGGCCTTTGGCTAACCAGGGTTGGTTTTAGCTGTATCTCGGGGTCTTCTTAGAATATCAGGTTGGGATTTGGTTTTGGTTGATGTGGTTTAAGGTCTTCTTAGACCATTGATGTGGTTTAAGGTCTTCTTAGACCATTGGTGTAGTTTAAGGTCTTTTCGGACCGTTGGTGTAGTTTAAAGTCTTTTCGGACCATCGGTGTATTTTAAGGTCGTTTCGGACCATGCTTGGTTGGGACTTGGTTTTGGTTGTAGTTTAAAGTCTTTTCGGACCATTGCGCCTTATGTATTTTCTCTCTCTCTTTTTTTTTTTTTTTTTAGAATCGAACTTCCTAAGGTTTCTCCAATCGGGTTCTAAGCGACCGAATAGTCTTATTGGCTCGGTTCTTCCCCTTATCCTCTTTCTTTCTCTTTTTACGACGAACTTTTCAAGCCTTCTCCAATCGGGTTCTAAGCGACCAGATATACTTGCTCAGTTCGGTTTTTCTCTTGAATCTTTCAAGTTTTCTCCAATCGGGTTCTAAGCGACCAGATATACTTGTCAGAGTCAGGGTTTAATCCTGAATCTTCTGAATCTCCCCCATCGGGTTCTAAGCGACAAGGCATCTTCATTGAACTCAAGCTGTACCTCAAGCCTTCTGCATCCCTTCAATCGGGTTCTAAGCGATCAAACGTCTTCAGCTGGCTTGGGTTATTAGTGTTTTCAGTATAAACTGAGGATCGTGGATTGACTTCCTTGTTCGATCCTTGGAGAGTCAGGAATATGGCTCCATGCAACTCTTTTGGGTGCATCTCGAGTCTGAACATGAAGCGCGGTGCCCATTCAGGTTGTCGAGATGTTGGGTGCACGATAGGACTCAGAGCATACGACGCGGTGCCAGCTCCTACCGCCTACAGGTATGGTATGGTGCACAATAGGACTCAGAGCATACGAAGCGGTGCCAGCTCCTACCGCCTATGGGTATGGGTGACCTATTAAGATCTGGTATGAGTGACCTATTAAGATCTAGTATGGGTGACCTATTAAGGTCTGGTATAAGGATGAAACGATCTATTAAGATCTGGGTATCAGTGAAGGTGACCTATTAAGGTCTGGTATGTATGAGGCGATCTATTAAGATCTGGATATGGGTGACCTATTAAGGTCTCGGTACCGGAATGAGGGACCTATTGAGGTCTGGGTATGTATGAGGCGCTCTATTGAGATCTGGGTATGAATGACCTATTGAGGTCTCGGTTTCGGAATGAGGCGACCTATTAAGGTCTGGGTATGTGTGAGGCGATCTATTGAGATCTGGGTATGAATGACCTATTGAGGTCTTAGTTTCGGAATGAGGCGACCTATTGAGGTCTGGGTATGCATGAGGCGATCTATTGAGATCTGGGTATGAATGACCTATTGAGGTCTCGGTATCGGAATGAGGCAACCTATTGAGGTCTGGGTATGTGTGAGGCGATCTATTGAGATCTGGGTATGAATGACCTATCGAGGTTTGGGTATCGGAATGAGGCGACCTATTGAGGTCTGAGTATGTGTGAGGCGATCTATTGAGATCTGGGTATGATGACCTACCGAGGTTTGGGTATCGGAATGAGGCGACCTATTGAGGTCTGAGTATGTGTGAGGCGATCTATTGAGATCTGGGTATGAATGACCTATCGAGGTCTGGGTATTTGGAAGAAGCGACCTATCGAGGTCTGGGTATTGATATGACGCGACCTATTGAGGTCTGGGTATGAATGAGGTGATATATTGAGATCTGGATATGGGAATAAGGCGACCTATTGAGGTCTGGGTATGTATGAGGTGATCTATTGAGATCTGGATATGGGAATAGGGCGACCTATTGAGGTCTGGTATTGAAACTGGGTGACCTATCGAGGTCTGGTATGTGTATTAGGTCTTGGTGGGGCATTGATTCATGAGTTTGTTATTTATGGGTGTCGCCTTGGCTCAATGTTTGTTTAGCGGGGATTGGTTTGGTGAGAACCCTGTTGTGGTCATTGTTTTTGGGTTCTTGGTCTTCTTAGTTTGGGCCAAGATAATTGTTTTAGTGCTCACGTGGCCTAGACACAACATCAAAGCCTTATTTTGTTCGGCACAAATATATAAAGCCAACTCGTCATTTAAATGACTGGTTAGACGAGCGTACCAGTGACAATTGTTTAAGGGCACAATCTTGACAAAGCCCGTTTTGTGCTTGAGGCTTTCTTTTGTGGGCTTTACATCTCTCCACTCTCTTTTATTGTGGTGGGATATTTAGTGTGTATGTGTATTTGTTTAGGGGTGGTACCTTACTCACTCCTCTCGTGCCTTCTTGAATAGCCTATATGGCATCAATCCTTAGGCGAGGGTATCGCAGGAAATGCGAATACCATTGTTTTGAAAACTTTGTTTTAAAAGAGGTTTTGTGCCTTCAGAATTGAAATAGTCTAAGCGACCGTTTTCTTTAATCTTTTGATTTTATTTGAGATATCATCACTAGGCACCCCATTGTTTAAGGGACAATGAAGAAACCCTGCGTATCCTTTCTTCAAGACCGGGAGGAGAGGCAAAACCGGTGATGGTTGTTTTAGAGGGCACAACACCAAAGCCCACTCTTGTTCAAAGTACAAGAAGTAAAACTTGCTTATCCCTTTATCACTGGATGGATAAGTGTACCAGTATCAATTGTTTATGGCACAAGTTGGCAAAGCCATTTTGTGTATTTTGGGTATTGGTCTTGGTATGAGCCCATTATATTTGTAGAGTTTTGGGTTTATTAACGGGTTTTTATTCCTTTTTGGATATTTTGGTTTTATGGATTTTTATTGTGGATTTTTGGAAGATTTATTTGTGGGTCTTTATTTGGAGATATATTTTTGGGTTTGTTTATTTGAGTTTTAAGACTTCAGTTATGGGTCCATTTTATGGGCATATAGGAATAAAGAGGGAATTATATTTTTGTGGTTTTATACTCGAGTTTAAGGACTTAGCATATGGGTCCATTTTATGGGCATATAGGAATAAAGAGGGAATTATATTTTTGTGGTTTTATACTCGAGTTTAAGGACTTCAGCATATGGGTCCATTTTATGGGCATATAGGAATAAAGAGGGAATTATATTTTTGTGGTTTTATACTCGAGTTTAAGGACTTCAGCATATGGGTCCATGGCGAGGTTTTAATGAGGAGCTGGGTCTTGACAAGCACTGTCAGAGAGGCGTAGCTCGCCAGAGTTTATTTTCCTTTGCACATAATCTTTAAAGACCCAACAATCTTCTATGACATGACTCGCCATTCTATGGTAAGGACAATAGTTCGGGCCATCAGGGTTCGCGGTTTGATCAGGGCGCTTGATCGCAGGTAGCTCAAGTCCACCCTCAAGGATTTGCTTAAAGATTTTTGCCACCTTCTCCTTTTTGAAAGAGTAAGGTTTACTTTTCTGCTCTGCCAGTGTTAAAGGGAGGCGGGCATCAGAGTTGCCCCCTGTGTATGGCCTAGCATGAGGCTGAGTTTGGTTAACTGTGGTGAATTCTTCTTCTCTTTCTTCATCAGAGGCGTCGGTATTGAAAACTCGTTTTGCCTTTTGAGTGTAGGCCGCTTTAGATTCCACCTTTTTAGGGTAATCTTTTCTTTGCGACCCGGATGCTGATGATCTTGGCATCGATTTCTCAAGCTTAGAAACCAAGGAGATCAGTTGCTGGTAAGATGTGATATTTGCGCATTCCAAATGCGGCGACATCCATCCTTCGATGTTTCTTATAACGAGTTGAATTGCCTCCCTTTGTGAGATTTGGCGGTCTAGCTTGATGCTGAGACTTCTCCATCGGATGATATAATCTAAAATGGATTCTCTTTCATTTGGTCGGGTATTTGCTAAGTCTGCTATTGTGATTTTATCATGCATCACCGCAAACTTTGTCCAGAAGGCGTCTGCCATTTCTTCCCATGTTTTTATGCTATCATTCTCCAGGGACGTATACCACTCGAAGGCTGGGCCCGTAAGACTTAATGGGAATTGTCTTAATAGGAGGGCATCGTTGCTTCCCGTGTTTACGCACGCAACCCTAAAACGATTTAAGTGTTCTTCGGGATTCATTCCCCGAATTCCATCTCCTGAAAACAGCACAAATTTGGGTACTGTGTAGTTGCTAGGAAACGGAATGTTGTCGTAGGCGTCGGGATAAGGTCTCCCAGTCCTTTTATATGAGGACGTATTGACACCTGCGCTAGCCATTTGTAGTTCTTGGTGCACGAGGGCTTTGACATCTTCCTTACTCATTTGATTGTAATTTGAACTCCTCCCATCACTTCCGATAGCGGCAGAGGTTCTTGCAGGACTTGGAGGCCTTTTGCGACCCTCGTCTATGACTTTAGGATCTGGACCTTCACCTCTAGAGAAATCCTTTATTGGTCTAGCGGGATTGCTAATATAGCCATGATCTATTAAGAATAGGCGCATACCCCTATTTAAGTCCTCGACTTCATTTTGTCTTTTTCGGAGTAATTCAATCTCCTGATCGTGAACTTCGTACTGCCGTTGCAACTGAGTTTGGTAGTCGATATATTCACTAGAGGGAGTTTTAGGGCCACCTGGTGGATGTGATCCAGAGCCTTCACCAGTTTCTGCCGCGGCTCCTTTTTGTTTGTCACCAGTCTTTACCATGCCCTTTTTCTTCATGTGGGTTAGAGGTATTGCTGTATCAGAAGCCTCTTCCTCTTCTTCTTCTTCTTCTTGTTCATCACCATCCACCATATAAATAGTGGAGTTTTCCCTCATATTAGGATCATTATCTTCATCTATATCGACCACATATACAGTGAATTCCTCTTCTTCCGGCTTCAGTTTTTGTAGGACGATCCTCTCTTTCTTATTAGAGAAGTCTTTGGCATGGAGTGTCATGCCCCCAGTCTTTCGCGGAGAGGGGTTTGGTATGTTCCCTAGTTTATCAAAGACACTTGACCCTTTATTAGGTTGTGTAGTGCTTCTAGATTTGGAAGAGGCTATGGCTTGAGCGGGGTTGCTGACCCGTATTGGGTCGGAGATTACCATCTTCAATTTGGCAGAGGAAGAGGTGGATTTATACCCAGGGGTTTTATGCACTGCGCGTATGCGTGCGCCGGCAAGATTCTTCTTCCCAATCCCTAGTGGAGAGAATGGGTTGAAAGTGGGCAGGTTTGTGTAGGCCACCGTTTCACTCTGGCAGACCTGGAGAGCTTTTGTCTTGCTGACAAACTGAGAGGTCACAGGGACTTGGGTGTTATGAGTCATTTTCTTGGATGTGCATCTCTTTGCGCGCTTTGATTTAGAAAGTGGGAGGAATGTCTTACCATCCCGTCCCTTGGGGGTGAGGTAATAGCACACCTCATCATCTTCTTCCACATTCTCCCCGGTGACAGACCCGAGGGAAGCTTCATGGTTCATCACTTCAGTCATGGGGATTGCGAACGTCCCAAAGTATATGACCCTGTCGTCTGCTGGGAAGTTGGTTGAATTGGTGAGCGAGTTGACGATTGCTGCACGGTAGTCCATGTCCTGTTAACAAGCAAACTCGCAATTTCATTAGTCAATTTTCGTATGAAAATTTTGTACATGAGTGTTAGCCCGATTATCCAATTCATAGGCGTCGATATCGAGTATAAAAGGAAATGACATAACTCAAGTGGTCCAATGACTTGTTATTTGAGTGTTTGAAGTCATTGGCTACTTGAGTATTTTCCTTTTATCTTCGTATCGGATCCCGAACCTGTGAGGAGGAGAATGTCCCACCGGGCGTGCCAAAACCTGTAGGGCGCAGAAAGTTGCACAGCGATTTTGGAAGGTGTGTGCATGTGTATTTAAATGTCTCATGATTCAACACTCTCGATTTTTAGGACATGGAAGAGAACATCGAACTTGAAACATTCATTTCTATCTTTCTGCTATTCCTTTCGGTTCACCCTCGACAGACCTACTGTTCATAATCAGTCCATCGAGAGAGTTTAATGATTGTGGGGACGTTTAACTCCCAGCGGGCGCAAGCCCCCGCTGTTAATTACATCAGATGACCCTTCCAAGCCATACTGAACACCTCGTCCATTCCGGGATTTGGGGCCTATTTAAGTGAATTGAATAATGGGGCTAAAAAGGGGACTCATGTATTGACCTTGGTTTTGATTTGGTTTTCTTGGTTTGGATATTTGTGTATGTGTGATTTCATATTAAAGCAATGTTTATTATATTTTAAAATAGGAATTTGGATATTTGAGAAGTGTATATACATTGTTTATTTACATCTGACTCATAACATATTTATTCACATTTTTGTTAATAAATAAGATCGTTTAAATTTGGAGAAAGGGTATTTTTGCTTGTATTTAGGTCTGAACTTCAAAATTTCATATTAAATTGAATAAAATCAGAAAGATATGAAATTTGTGTCCATTTTATGTATTTTGAAGTACTTTATTTAATCATGATGTTTGCTCTTTGATTTGGATTTTTAGCCGATCTGTACTGTTCATTTTACCAGCAGCAGCTTATTATTGTTTAAATGCTGATTTTCTGTTTTTAAAACTGAACTTTGAAAATTCATATAAAATCGAAAAAAGATCAGAAAAATGCAAAGTTTGTGTCAATTTTGTGTGTTTTAAAATTCTCTATCTGATGGCGATGTCCATTTTTCATTTTGGTCCCTGTGTCAGTTCAGATTGCTTATTTTACCAGCAGGGGTCATTTTGGCACTTTTGAGTGCTTTCCTTGTACCAGTGGTACATGCCTTGAGATTTGATACTGGTACTGTTCATTGGCTGGTACCAGAAGCTGTGGAGAACATTTATCATGATTGGTTTTGAGTTCTAACAAGTTTGAGTAGCTTTTAGGCTACAAGTTGGTACCAACAAACAAAAGGAAAAGGAAAAAAAAATCCAAAATTCCAAAATAATGTTTCTTTAAATACCAAAAATCTGTCAAAATGTGGTTTTATGCAGGGAAAAAAGAAGCCCCTGATTTTGTTTAAAATCATGTTTTTGCATAATCTCGCTTGATAAGAGACAAATCATCAAGAGGTCATTGATTTAAATGTGTAATTGGCCAATTTCAACATCATGAAAGCCTTTTTTACAATTTAAACCTTTCTCTTTCACCATTTGCACAAAGGACTATTTAATTTCTTCATATAGTGCATTTCATACACATAACATACACTTATGCTCAAAGAAACTAATTAGCACCATTTATGCAACATGGGTCTCATACCAAGGAGATTATAATGGGAACTATACAGCTCAAACCACCATAACTCGTTTTTGTTACTTCTAATCTTTTCTAATAAAATAATCAAACAAATTGGATGCAATAGGAACTATACAGCTCAACACATGCATCTTCATTACTTAATTATTTTATACAAAGATTAAAAGCATAGAAGATCAAAGATTCGAAGAGATCATCATTTTTTTTTATATATTTCGGATTTATATATTTTTTTAGTAGATTTACTTGAAATAAAGCGCAAAAGGGAGATAAAATACCAAAAACAACATATATACATATTTTTGTTTATAAAGGCAGCAAAGAAGAAGAAAGAAAAAGAAAAGAAAGAAAAGAGATTTTTTTTGTTTAATATATTTATGCATATATTATTTTTTTGCTTGATGATCATTGAACTTTATGTTTACTTATGAAATAAGCTTAAAACATCATGAAGCTTTCTCATTTTGCATTTTCACAAAAGTTCGAAATAAAATAAAGAAAACAAAAGAAAAAAAATATAAAATGAAGGAAGCTCCAAGTATGTAAAGAAAAGAAGAGAGGAGAAGAGATATAATATAAGAAACTATAAACAAAGAACATTCTTTCATTGATTCATGATTAATATACATGAAAACAAGCTCCATTAAGCTTCTACATTGCAAAATCTCTACCTATTTCTAGTTGGTTTTTTTGATTTGAGAAGAGAAGGGATTCAACCTTGGTGAGGTGTATATGTTGTGTGTGTTGTGTTATGTGTGGTATATATGTTGTGTTCTCTCTTGTGTATTGCCTCCTTTTTTTGTAGTGTCTATCTTCATCTTCAAATGAGGGGTTTATATAGGCTATGGCAAGGGGTAGAGCCTAGGGTTGAGAGGAGCCTTGTTGGCATGATCCCCACCACTCCTTTGCATTAACTCTCATCCAAAGGTTTAGATGCATCCAAGTGTCATGCTTATCCCTCAAGCTTGAAGAGAATATTCTTGGCATTTTAGCATCTTCATTGGTCATGTGACATGTGTCCATAGGAGCAAAATATCTAGAGCATATTCTAGAATATATTTTTCCCTCCCATCTTGGCATCTTCAATGGCCATGTGACATGTGTCCATGGGAGCAAAATATCTAGAGCATATTCTAGAATATATTCTTCCCTCCTATTTTGGCATCTTCATTGGTAGTGTGACATGTGTCCATGAGAATAAAATATCTAGAGTATATTCTATCCTCTCAAATTGGGCCATGCAACAATTGGGCTAGCCTATTTAATTTCGGTTGAAGCCTTTACCCAATTTAATTCGGGCATGCAACATCTCCAACTTTCGGCCTATTAATTGAAGCAGCTCCAAATATTTTAGTTCAGCCATTTAATAATTTAATTCGAATATATCATATGTATTTCGGCAGCAGCTTCAATTAACAAGTTAACCAACGCCATTTTTTATTTATTTCAATTCCTTTTTTTTTTATTTCTCTTATATATATTATTTTTTAACATATATATTTTTTTTTATCTAGACTTTTTAGGGTCAAACACATGCAAACATACCACCACTAGAAAGAACCTTCGCATCTATGCCTGAGAATAACTGCATCATGGCTGAAGATGCTTCACGGATGGCATTACGCTTCATCCAGTCGTATTATGCAGGAGACAATCGCTGCATATCTGAACTCTTACGTCTTCCCCTAAACAAAGCAAGCATGGCAAGCAGTCGCTGACAGCTTGGGCCATCAACTCGACCTAGCACGTGACACGATCAGACACCTGTATGATGAATTATATCAGACCAGACTTAACTACACTGGCTTCTCAGAGCAAATGAACCACACCAACCTGTTAGAGACTTTGGAACTAACTCTCACATGCGAGAACTATCTGATGAGATTGCCAGGCAACGAAGCCAAATCATACTTCTACAAAATCGTGTACACTATCTAGAAAACATGAACACTCTGCATTGTGTAGAACACCGCAGCCTACTTCAGCTACCAAGGTCGCAGGAGACATCGACATCGTTCAGCAGCATTCAGGCTACAATCCATGGAAACATAGCACAAAATGTTTTCCTCTTTCCTACTGGTTGCGCCAACCTTACCGAACTGTAAAATGTCCACCATCCAACTACTCGCATATATAAATACTATGTATATTATTAACTTTCTCTGCAAGTTTATCCACCAATTTCAGTAACAGTATTTTGTAATCTTTTGTAAACTGTACTCCTGTATGGTGGAATATAAATATAACTTACTTTCTCCAACATTGCCCTCGCAACATACTACATTCCAGTGGTTATACCACATATATCTCACTACTAATTACAATTTACAATTGACAATTGCTGCTGTTGTACTTCCAACAGTTTATGATTCTCACTCAATTTCATATTTCACATTTTACATTCTGAACACTTACTCCATTTTACATTCAAGACAGCAATGACCCATGATTTGTGTGAGTTGCTGCATTATATCATAACTAATGTGTAACTAAAATCAATATTACCAATTCACTTTCTGTGACCAACTCTACTGACTTACTAATTTAGAGATTGATTAATATGGCCAAAATTCCAATTACGTCCTTATATATTTGGCACTACCTTCCCTTACCTTCCTCGTCAGTTTAATTTATTTTTCCTGACATATTGCTCCATTTTCTACTGTGCAATTTATACAGACTGTGTCAGAAAAACAAAATTGAGCTGACAATTTATTTTCCAAATATCATGAATCCAAAGGGCACACCCCTAATACCGTGATTAGCAAACACTTATGTTTAGTATTTCTAAGAAAGAAAATAATAAACAATACAAACTGCTCAACATGGACTGATACTGTTGTGATGATTTACTGCCACAAATTGAAGAACAATGGAAGTATAGTGCGCACAGACAAGTCTGTACATAAGGGTTTACCAGTATCTGACAAACTGGATTTACTACATGTTTTCTTCTTTTCTGTTCATTTTATATTGTCAATTAACATTTTGTCTCTCCCTATTTAGCTAGATTTATGTAGTTAGTCGCTATGGCATTCAACCTTTTGAACTATCAATTTTGATATTCGCTATGGCATTCAACCTTTTGAACTGCCAATTCTTATTTTAGGTTGCATTTTCACTTTCTCATCTTTGCCACTTGGCTTCTTGTTTTATTTTTCCGTAGACACTACATTACTCATGTAACACCACTTTATTAATGAAATGGGAGCTTGACTCCTATTTTTACTTAAAAAAAAATATGATATCAATCCTATATATGGTGTCAAATTGATTTCAATACAGAATTATACTAAAAGCTCTCAAGCCAATTGAGATAATTTGATTTATATATTTTTTTAAATCTTACTGGATTTTGCTTTCTTTTCTTATTTTTATTCTTAAAAAAAAAGTTATTAAAATTCTTTCCTCACTTTCTCAATTTGATGGGGACGATATCAGGTGTGAGTGTTGGGAAGTGGAAGTTGTTGCAGACACTCTGTTGTGATTAGGAAACGCACCCCCCAAATGAAGAAAGCCACCTCCACCACTGTTACAAGGTAAATTTCTCGCTTTTTCAAATATTGATACAACATAAGTTTTAGGAGTTTTCCTCATTGCATATACTGCTTAAATTTTACGATTTACCTCAACTATCATAACATTGTCTCTCATTTATGTTAACCTTTACTGATACTTGCTGCCATAAGTTCTAAACTGTGTTTTGGTGTTATTTTAACAATTTTCATACTCAAACTGTATTATAAATTAATTTGTGATGCTAATTAAATTGGTATCAATCATTTCTAATTTACCAATACTTTCCTCCTCTTTTCTTTTTCATATTTTTCCCGTTCCAAACTCAATATAGATTGTGGATGCACACGCGTAAAACATTTTGAAAATGAGTTTCTGTCCGTACTTGCTAATTAACAGAAATTGTGATATTATTCTCCTCTTTCCCTTTTTACCGACATTGTCATAAACAGTCAATGACAACTCAATTTCACTAGCATTCATATAGATCACTTTCTCTTTGTTTTGGTTATTGCTGTGTGTTTCTCCAGTTTTGGATATGGTTGAGCTGTTAGAGGAAGAAAAGCCTGGGGAAACATCTCTTGCTGATTTCAGCTCAACTTCCATTGTCGGTGAGCACATGCGTGAGCTTTAGCTCGGTTTATCATTTCATCGCTTTATTTATTTAGGTTTTCTTTTCTCCAAAAGTATGGACATTCATAACTCCTACACACAATCAATTAATCATTTGATAATTTTGTATGCTGACCTCTACATCACAAATCTATTTGGGAACAACATCTGTGGCTTCTGTACCAATAATTTTTGTTGATATATTGTTGATATAAGTATGTTTTCAATTGACTTGATATAAAAAAGTTTGATTTGATAATGATAGGGTTTGAAAGAATTACATCTGGCAATTTCTCTATTGAAGAGATTATTACCTACTGGAAAGATGGAGCATCATGCCATCTGTACCGTCCTAGGTGACATTCTTCGCCAGGTAGCCTCATCTATTCTCTCTTCTCTTATTATTATTCTAATAAAATTACACTTCATTTTCCTCACCTAAAATTAATTGTGAATAAAACAAGAGGTGGTCAAGACAATATCAGGGAAAGGGGACCCACTCAATAGCATATTCTACCTTTTATGTTGCCGATGGCAAAGGTATCTCTGTGCATTCTACCCTTACTACTAGAAGTGGTAGGTTCTATTTACTACCATGTTATTAGGTACCTTGCATTGTAACTCTCATAACTTAATCTTATGCTTTTATTTTCGAAGATATTTACGAAGGACAAGAACAATTCACAGTAGGTTAACTTCATCATCTTGACAATCATGAGAAATAACATAAATTTTGAAATCAGGTTGTTCAAATGTAAAATCATACTTCCTGCATGTCATATTCATGAGGAAGGATGAAATTTGATTCGAGCTCCACCGTTCATTATACAGTTTCTACAACAGCATACGATGGAATATGTACAACTGTTCCATAAGGTGCACAACACATCTATACTTTCCCCGTATTTGTAATTTCCTTGCTTGAGAAAATACTCCCAAAGTTGCCAAGTTAAACCCTTTGTCTTTCTACATACAAATACCATAGATATGCTTTTTCTAATGTATGTAGCACTGGTACCGGTTCAAACCTGAACTAGTAGATGTCCTATTGTCCATACTTAATTGATAGTAGTTATTCATCCATGTTTATCATATAGCATTGGAAATCTAATAATTAAAGTCAAGTATAAGAGCAATTTTGTCATAACATGCTCAATATCTTGCTTGCTGCAACTTCTTTTCCCACATGCACTTGTACAAGTGTTGTTAAATACCAATTGGTACAGTTCCAATATACTCAAGAGCTTCACATTTCATAAGATTAAATTCAGCAAAATTTTCCAAAATAACAAGTCTGGTAGTACATTCACACCTCTAATAGATAGAAATAACAAAATTGAGATGGAAATCTTGTATATGGATTTTTCTTCAATTAAGAACGCAAAAGCTTGATATTTTGGTCAAATGATGAACAAGAGGTAATTTTTCTTTAAATTAGGTAGATCATAGTGGGGTCCGGATCCCCTAAAGTAACCCAATTTTTGAGTTTAGATCCGGACAGTCCAATTCGAATATGTACCAATTTGGTCCAAGGTGGAGCGCACGGGACTCCTTTAATCTGACGGCCCGATTCGAATATGGTCCAAATCTAAACTCAAAATTTGAGTTACTTTAGGAGATCCGAACTCGATCATAGTGGGTTAGTATCTCATGGATTCCAGTTGTGAATATTTTATGGATAGATTGGCATGAAAATTGCAGGAGTTCAAGAAGAAAACTTATAAACAAAGAGGAATACCTCAGTATGGATAGAAAGAGCAAGGCACACAAAAATAAAATTTCAGGACTGCTGCTTAATTGCTATTGAGAAAAAGCTGGACTATTGAGCAAAATTAGACTTTTTATGGATGTTGATTGATTACTGAATTAATTTGTACAATGGTATAAGGTACTTGGCTTCTTCAAATTGAATTAGTTTGTATAATGGTATGAGGCATTTGGCTTCTTCAATTTGAATATTGTGTTTATCTATATAGTTACGTATTGTATTTATCCTGTAATCCCTTCTGTATGCATTTGTTGAATGTTAGTTCATGAACCAATCATCAATATTATTTGGCTAAATCAGTTATATTTACCATAATTTCAAATATTTGGATTTGTATATATTTACGTCCATGTTTTCCTTCAGAACCATCAAAAGAAACACTAAGATCTTTCAATCTGTATTGTCGCATTGATTCTACGAGTACATTTATAATTGTCGTCAGATTAGATAGTTCCTTCCCCAATTCGTACGATCTGATGGTAGAGCTAGTGCATGTAAATGAAATACGTTTCCCTTAATTCAGTGCGATGCTCTGACACTATATTTCATACCAATTTGAGAGCATTACAGTTGTTTGACGTATATATATAATTACCATTTCAGTCAAGATCCAGTTATGATCTATCTTTTCTAACTTTTTTTCCCCATTTTGTGCTGTGCGAAATGAATTTAGTAAATTGTAAGTATTTGTAAGCTATGGAAATTTTTACATCAACCGCAGTACTATGATTTTTAAAACATTCGACATACATTTGCTTTTGACTTTGAGAACAATCAGAACATGTAAATTGTAACAATATATTTCAAGCTATATCATGACAATAGTTCTATGCACATGCTTACACATTCAACTTGTCAAATTCCGATGCCAACTCCGTGAGGCAAGTGTTATACAATAACTGAAGACAAGAAGACCAACGAATTGTCACCCATACACAACAGCATGCACTACCAAAACAGTTGCGGCGTAGCCGCAACGAGGCCACTAGTTAAAGTAACAGCTAAACAAAATTACAGCGTGTATAATACCATAAATGTTATTAATAAACAAATAAAAAAAAGAAAAGCAAAGGTAACATACTAACATTATATATATACTTTCCTATAAATAATACATCCAGTTATCTCATAATCTAAAGCAATTATATTTAATTACTAAATAAATATTCTTGTTACAAAAGACACATTGATTTTGTCTTTTATTTTATTTTAGCATTTAAAAAAATTAAAATTCAAAAAATGGAATGCAGGTGGGACAACTCTAGGCCTATTCTTTTTTTTTTTAGGGGAAGCCCGTAGGCATGATTTATTGATAACCAAAGTCCTAACTTACATCAGGCTGCTGCCTGTACTACAATTACACTAGAAAGCGGTAAAAATGCAGTAAATAAAACGTCTAGACAGTAACTAAAGACCGGATGGTGATGAAACGTGTAAGACATCCATACTATTGAAATTGGGAACTATTTGCATTGCCGCCCAAATACATGCCCTGTGTGGGAGGCATAAATACAGGGGTTTACATGCTTAATTCCCTTCCATCCCTCTGACAACTCCCATGTCATTTACCAGCATACCCGCCTATGCCTGGTTGCTTGTGTCACGGTCGCACTATACTGGTAGAGGGCTCCGCCTACCTCCATCAGTGCAGAAGAAGTTGTAGTTTAGCCCCTCCTGCAGTTGTATCTCCCTCCTAAACTCGTCACCCGGTCGCCCATGGAAGGTACCTCCTGTTCTTCGTGCCCAATTGGCAAGGTTGTGCGCAGGTACCACCTTCTCCCTACTTGCATATTGCAGCTCAACTCTAGGCCTATTCTAGTAGAAACACAAACCACACATGGTGAAACATTGACATTAGGATTTGGGTCTGGTCGGATTTTACTTGACGTTAGTATACAATTCACATTTGCTCAATGATTGCCTGTTCTGGGCTTTTATGGATAAGGTAAGAGCTCTTTTTGGCACTACATCAACAGAACGGCTCCTTTTAGGGCTTTGTTGAGCTTTCTATTCCTTTAGGTTGCGTTTGGATGGGGCAAGAATAGCTCTATTTTGGGTTAGCTCCACTATTCTTAACTTTGGATAATTCAAACAACAATTAGAAAATAAAGTTAGCTCAAGAATAGCTCTATTCTACTAACCCATAAAAATGGTGGGTTAGCAAGAATAGAGCTAGTGAAGTTAGTGATATTAATAAAAAAATAGTTTTCATTCCTCTCAATTAGTTTAAATATTAAATTAGTATTAAATAAAATATTTGATTAGTATTAAATAAATATAATATTATATTAGAATCGATTAGTATTAAATAAAATATTAGATTAGTATTGAAAAATATTAGTTTAAATGTAATATAATATTAATTATTAAATGAAAAAATATTAGATTAGTTTAATCAATATTTTATTCATTCCCTCCATTGCTATTCCAAATATACAATTCAAACGACATTTTTACTAACCCGAATAGTCCAAAGTTAGCACTATTCTCAAACGATTCGGGTTAGCACTATTCTCAACCACTAACTCAAAAATCGCTATTCTTGTACTAATTCTTGCACGATCGAAACGTATCCTATAGTACGAACATGGTAGAGGCTATTTAAGTTATTCTGGTAGCCCAGATCTTATAGGTCACTGACATATCAGAACTTAAAACAGGCCTATTGAAAGTAAATATTTTGTTTCGCCCTTTCCTCAGTGTTTTGTAACAGACATCAGTACAGAAAATCTGTGATTAGATCTGGAAATGGAACCACTTGAAGCAGCCGGTCAAGTCAAGTGTCAACCAAGTTGACGCTAGAGGGAACACGTGGTTCTGTTCAATCAACTCTTTCCATAGTCTTATGGTCAAATTACTAGAAAACAGTCTTATGTTTAGACGAACAGCTAACTAAGCTGGTGAGATTCAACCCTCTCTTGATCTTTTAATATCTGTTTGGTTCTTTTGCGATTTGGGGCCTCATTCCAAAACAATAAATCTTTTTGTTCCGAAGCAATAGGCAGATGGACTTCAAAATTTATTATATTAAAAATGGTATTTACACTTAAAAAGAAAATTTCTTCCATCTGCCTCAGTCTAGATAATGGTGCCAGAATTTCTTGTCAGCGTGAAGGCAGCGTTCAGTTTCTCTATGTTTTTTCCTAGTAGGATAATTTTTTAATAGAATGCAGAGGCCAGCAGTGGGAGATGTCATGTGTAGAATTAAAATTTTATTTCCGACCTTAAAATCTTAAACGTCAAAGCATCATAGATCGCCGAAATTTGTTTAGTTACCACCTTGAAAATTCAAATTAAATCAATATCACCATAAGCTCATTTTTTTAATTCCTACCACCCGCGCAGCCTCAATCCGCGCACCAAATTGGACTGGTGCGTACACTGGGAGAGCACCAATTTGGAGCGCGGATTGAGGAGGCGCACCCCTTGGTGTGCGGACTGGGGAGGCGCACTCCTTGGTGCGCAGACTGGGAAGGAGCACCAAGGGTGTGGGACTATAAACAAGGTAACGCACCAATTTTGGTGCTCAAACGGGCCAGCGCGCACCTTCCGCACTAAAAAAGGTAATTTTTTTTAATTAATTAGTTTACATTATTGTTTTAAAATTAGTTATTTGGGTATATAGGTGTCCAAAATAGTCCGAATGGAGTCCAAAATAAACCAGAATTGTATTAATAGTTCGAATGGTGTCCAACATTGGTAATATTTTAAATTTATTATATTTGTAGTATTTTAGACCAAAATTGATTAGAAATGCACCAAATTAGCCTTGTATTATTTGAAATTATCTAATATTGTACCATTCTTTTACTGATGGTGTTCAAAAATTAGTCAATTATAATTTACCTTATTTGTAATATTTTAGACCAAAATTGATTAAAAATATATCAAATTAGTCTTGTATTGTTTGAAATTATCTAAGATTGTATTTTAGAGTGGTATTGATTTAATTTGAATTTTCTAAGGTGGTAACTAACAAAATTTCGGCATAGATCGTTCTCGATTTAAAACTCAGCATCTATATATAAATGCTATTTTATTTCATATTCTTATATCAATTATTAAAGGTCGTCATTTTTAGTGGCGATATGTGTGGCAATCTTTTCCCGGTATTTTTATTAAAACCCCAAAAAAAAAAACAAATTATCAAATCTGCTCCTACTCCAACTTTATTTTTATTTCTACCCCAACCGCCCGTGGGCTGGGCGGTCCTATTTCCCAACCTGACCGCCCAGCATCCGGGCGGTCCACTTTTCAAACCTGACCGCCCAGGGGCTGGGCGGTCCACTATTAATTTTTTTTTTTTATAAGCGGTCCGCCCCCCAGCAGACCGCTATCTCTCTCCTCTTTCTTCTCTGCCTCCAGCCCCGCCGCCCCGCCAGCCCAGCCTCCAGCCCAGCCCAGCCGCCCCGCCAACCCCACTCGGCCCTCTCTCTCTCCCTCTCTCCCTCTCTCCCTCTCTTCCTCTCTCTCTCTCTCTATCTCTCCCTCTCTTCCTCTCTCTCTCTCCCTCTCTTCCTCTCTCTCTCTCTTCCTCTCTCTCTCCCTCTCTTCCTCCCTCTCTCTTCAAATCTGCCATTATAGCTCTCTCTCTTCCTCTTCCTCTCCCTCTTCCTCTCTCTCTCTCTCTCACCCGAATTCTAATTTTCGGCCATCTCGGCGACAATCCGATTATTTTCGGGTAAGTTTTTAAATAAATTTTTGAATTTATATTTTGTATCTTGTATTGGCATTGGAACGATTGGTAGAATTTGAATTGTTAATTATCTTGTGCGGGTTGTTGATTTTCCCGACACGATTGAATTGTTCAAAATTAGGGTTTCCAAAATTAGAGTTTGTTGGTATGTTGCACGATGCTGGGGAGGACATCAATTGGCGCGAGATAAATGCCCCACCACCAGATCCGGAGCAGCCTGGAGCCCCTATCTATGCTGCGGAGATGCCGCCACCTCCTGCAGGTAATAATATGTCATACAAATGATCATTATTAAGTGTCTCTCTAAAAGATCATTCTTATTAATTTATCTTCATTTCTGCAGATGATGACTCGGGTTTGGCGATCCACCAATGGGTGTTGAACAACAACGCGTGGAACGCGTACTACAACGAGCATGGAGTTCCAGTGCAGCTTACCGAGGTAGCAAAAGTTCATTATTTAATTAATTTACTCGTTACTTCTATGTCTTTCATTTAACATTGTTTACATGCAGGATGAAGCTGCCGCCGCCACCGCCTCATTCTCATTGGATGACCTCACTGGAGATAAGGGCGGATGGGAGCTAGCTAGCTCCCACCGACCGCAGTATATGGAGCCCAGACAGCACGACGGCGAGGCCAGTGGGAGTGGGGCACAGACTGCAGATGGCTTTGCCGCTGCTATATTTGGCACACCGCCTCCGGCCACGTATCCTCCTACTTGGGAGGCCGATCCGTGGGTGTTGCGTACACAGGCGGGGATCCATGGGGAGCATGCATTACACCTGGGGGCGGACCCATGGGCGCGCGAGGCCGTACACGATGACATGCAGGTGGATGAGGTTCCCCAGAGGCGTCCGCCGTCGCAGAGGGACCGCCATGCACCTACTAGGTGGGAGCTCTCCGGACCTCGCCCTCGTCATCGCCGTTAGGGTTTTTATATTTTTTTTAGTTTGATAGGTTTCTAGTATTTTAGTTTGGATTATTATATTTCGTGTTTGGACTGTTATGTTTCATTTTTAGACTTATCATTTAGATTACTACTTTTGTTGTTTAGACTTACCATTTCGATTACTACTTTTGTTGTTTAGACTTACCATTTCGATTACTACTTTTGTTGTTTAGACTTACCATTTCGATTACTACTTTTGTTGTTTAGACTTACCATTTCGATTATCATTTAGAAACATTTAAACATTAACAAAACTTAATATAAAACTAATCAATTATATTAAAGCTAGACAATTACATAACATATACAAATAATCGTCAATTATAAAAATATAATCGTCAACAAATAATAAATATATATCATACAATTTAATATGAAACATTCAAACAAATCATTACAACAATTTAATATAAAACATTCAAACAATTAAAACATAAAACTCTTATAAAAAAAAAAAACAATAGCAGATCGCCCAGCACCTGGGCGGTCAGCTTTGAAAAGTGGACCGCCCGGATGCTGGGCGGTCAGGTTGGGAAATAGGACCGCCCAGCCCACGGGCGGTTGGGGTAGAAATAAAAATAAAGTTGGGGTGGGAGCAGATTTGATAATTTGTTTTTTTTTTGGGGTTTTAATAAAAATATCGGAATCTTTTCGCGTACACTGTACGTACATCAAGGAAAGTATGTTATTTTTAAGTGCAAAATGGAGGATACTGAGTAGTACTCCTTAATAAATCAATGCAGTCAGGGGAGACCAAGCTCAATTTAGTCAAACCATCCAATAAGTTGATGAACAATTATTGATACAAATCTGACATGTTATTCCAAATCAATTCATTAATTTGTTTGGAGATTTGTGCATAAAAAATAAGTGATTTTGAAATTCGTGCATTTCATAAAATAAAGGGATGAACAGGATCTTGCTATTCTTTTAGAATGACAGCATATTTATTTCCGAACAATTATTGCAGATAGGCCCAATTACAAATCATATGTCCATATCAAGCATATAAAAAAAATTTAAAACATATTTGTCCGGAATTTCTTTCTACAATTATGATAACTTTCATCAAGTAGAAAATAGCCGGTTGGCGGCTATAAAACCTCAAATAATTTCCTTGTCGCAACTTGTAACTATAAACAATTTGATGATGACTTCATCGATGTATGCATATGATTAACAAAATCTAGATATTTTGACTTATGGAACGACTTTGATTTTGCATGTATAACCCTTTATTTCATTTTTGTTCATATATTGTCATCTTGATTTTTGCAACTTCAATCGATTAGCATTCGGAAATTTTTTTAATTAATGACAGGCAGTTAATTACTTGATCAATTACCATTAATGCTCTTGCAAAGTTTTTTTTTTTTAACTTTCGCAGAGTCCTGAGGAGAAATCGAATTATCGACATTTGAGTAATTAACAGTCTTACGACTTTTTTAGTAGCTAACTGCGCTAAAAGTTAAAAGTTCAATATTGCAATGTTTTCTGTTTCCATTTGTTTTCTCGGAATTTTTTTTATAATACGTAAATAAAAAAAATTAAAAACAGATTGGTTACTAGGGCTGCACAAAAAATTCGTAGTTCGTAATTCGATTCGAGTTTGATTCGAAAAAGTTCATAAAAAATTCGATTCGAAATTGAGTTCGTTCGAAATTAATTCAAACCAAACTTAGTTCAAAATTAATTCAAACCAAATTCAAACTGGACCTAGTTCATTCTGAATAGGTTTGCAAACCAAACTTAGTTAGAAATTAACTCAAACGTAAACCGTTAATTTCCGCTGATAATGAACTTTAATGTTTTATTTCGGATAATATTTGAGTTTGTAATAATTCTAAGACTTTAGTGAGTGTTCTGTACTTCTATTGATATTTAAATTGTATTTTGAATACTTTGGATATTTGAAAACTTTGGTGATGTTGCTCCTGTTGGCTATTTGAAAAATTTTAGATTCTGTGATTGTACTGAACTTTGATTGATTGTACTAAACTTTGATGTTTGATATAAATTTTGCTATTTGATATAAATTTTGGTATTTGTAATGAACTTTGATATAAACTTTGGTGTACTATGTAATTAGAATCAGAATGTCTGAGTTTTTATTGAAGTGCTGTAATTTTGAACTATGGCCCAGTCAAAAGTCATAACTCGTAAGTCGTAACAAAGTTCGTAATTGAGTTTGTAAAAAATTCAATTCGAAATTGAATTCGTTCGAAATTAATTCAAACCAAAATAAGTTCAAAATTAATTCAAACCAAACTCAAACTGGAAGTAAGTTTAATTCGGTTCGGTTCGTTTGCAGCCCTATTGGTTACTCTCTAAATTATAAAAACCATCAGAACCAAGAAAAATCTTCTGTTACCCCTTGCCACAGCATTCCACCACGAGCCACACACAGAATTCACAAATTTAAAAAAAAAAATTAAGTGTAACCAAATAAAAATTTCCCTCGCTTGCCTCCCGGCATTTTTATTAATATCCATTATTAATTATAAAATAATAATAATGTCCACCTTAGCTGGGTTTTTTTTCAAAATGGCCAGTTGGGAATTTTTTTTGTTTTGTTTCAGACCCTATAAAAATATCCATCTTTCTCTCTCCTCCCTCTCAAAACTCACTCAACTCACAAAAGAGAAAGAGAGGAAGAGAAAGAGAGAAAGAGAAGGTGATTTTTCGGGAGCCAAAAGGATGAACAGTAGCAACCGAGGTAGATCCTCCTCTCGTGGCCTAGCAAGAGGATGGTCAATTAGTGATCGAGGTAAAAATGAGGAAAAAAAAGAACAACTGTCAAGTATGCCGTGATAAAAAGAACTGTCAAGTATGTATGATGGAGACATTTCTTAGACGGCCTATTAGGTATGAAATTTTAGACGATAACTTTGTAGACACCCCTACGGCTCTGGTTCGAAAAAGAAGAAGGTTGATTCAGAGCCTCCAATATCGAACGATGAGTTTGTTCCGTGTACTTATACTGGTAAGGCTAGTACTTCGTCTGTTGTGATTGATCCAGATCTGGCAATATCGGACGAGGAGTTTGTTCCATGTACTTTCAAGGCTCGTTCTAAGAAGTAGTATTATTATGATTTAAAATTTGGATGCATTTGAGCTGAAGGCATTTTAGTTGGATGAATTAGGGTTATAAAATTTTTGAGTTTCTTTAGTGTCTATTTTGTAGACTTTATTTCATCAATTCAGAGTTTATTTAGACTTAATGTATTGACATGCATGTAGACTTGATGTTTCTTTACATTTTTATTAAAAGAATCAAATTTGTGGTTTAGTAGAAATCTCATAATTAATTTTTTAATATGGTAAAAAATAGTAAAGTTATAAAAACTTACATTCAACTAACTCATAACTTAGTCTTAATAAAGTCCACACAAATTTCAAATAAAATAGTTATGAAAGTAGCATCTAAATAAACAAGTTCACAACATGCATCAAATGAGAAGAATTTAAATCACCTATTACTACTACGCCTAAAATTAAATCTGAGAAACCGACCAATTGCAGAAGATGGCCTACCAAAGGGCTCTGTTTGACTTCCAGATGCCCCTGCTTGGCTTTCAAATGCCCTTGTACGCCTACCAGTTGACCTCCTTGGTTGGCTTCCAAATGGCTCTCCTTATACCCCAACCATCTCTCCTCCTATGGCAACTGCCTCTCTTATTGCTTCTGCAAACATAGCCAATGCATCTAAACGGCTTGTACTTATGCTTCACTGTGACCCTTGTGACCTAGTTACCTCTACGATAACTCGCTCATTTTCTACCGCATTTGCTGCGTTTCTGGCATCTGCATTGCATTTGTTACTTAGTAAGTTGGTCAAAATTGAAAAGAAATATAATTTTTGATGAATGTTACATACCTCTTCGATTCCTGTCAGTAGTGGAACGGTGAGCCTGATCTAGGCAACTGACGGGTGTGTTTTCTCCTCCCAACCCTAATTCAGGTCTTGCTAGGAAGAATTCTAGGAGAATTATAAGTAGGTCATTCTTCCATATTGCCATAAGGAACAAACACTCCACTCCAAGTACTTTTAAGATAGTTCACAGTATACCAGTCTGTAACAAATTAGTCCTTGCTCCAGTTTCGTTCACGACAAACTGCTAAGACATGAGCTCACGGAACAGATGTTAATTGGATATCTCTACATGTACATTACATTTTGTTGCCGGGCTAGCATGTCACAATATACTGGAACTCCCTATGAATAATGTTCATACTTCCATTGGCATCGCGGGTGACTGGAATGTACTCATTTGGGAATGAAACTTAGTACTGACCTTCGCCGTGCGTATAAGGGACCAAATGCATTTCTACAGCTTTGGTCCACTGTTTTCTGATCTTTTGAAAAACCCGGTCAAAAAATAACTGATTTGCATATCTTAAGTCCATTGCTCGTTTCCGCCGCTCAACAAATCATTCATTGCACTTATAGAACGTATCCTCCACTATGGCTGACACGAGCATTCTACGGCTCACCCGAAATACATTGTTGAGTGACTCGAAGCCATTTGTTGTCATAATACCAAATCGATATCCTCCATCACAGGTTTAGAAAATCTTCTCATAATTGGACGACTCCATCACATCATTGGAACGTCTTTTGTCCAACTTCTTTAAAAATACATTACACCTTGAATTTAGCTGCACAAAAACAAATATGTGTTACTTTATTTTTCTCATAGTCTTATAAAATAATTAAACGAAATGTTATAAATTAGACATACAAACTCTTCGAACATCTCTTTCAACCTTCTTGGCTTCTTCTTCCCAACTCCTTGTTTGAACCTCCATCCGAACCACTTGTCATTTCCACAATTCTGGACCAGATTGTCAGCAACATGCTGCATACAAAACCTGTGCACAAAAAAGTCTAGAGACCATCCGTATTCTGCTGTCAGTGCATATTTGATCCCCTTGTGCTAGTCTGATATAACACAGACGAATTTATCAGCTCCAAGCACTTCATTCCTCAACCACTGTAAGAAAAAATCTCAATTCTCACTATCCTCCTTCTGCACAATTGCAAATGCAGTAGGCAGCAATTGGTTCTCGGCATCATAGCCGCAAGCTATCAAAAGCCTTCCCACATACCGCCCAGACAAGAAGCATGCATCTATACTGATCACTGGTCTCAAGTACTGGAACACTGCAATACATGAACCAAAAGCTCAGGCTACGGCCCTGAATTGAACAACATCTTGAATAAGCACTCTGTGTTTATCTCGTATCGGACAAGTCAGAAATTGATACTTAGAGACAGGATTTTTGCTGCAGATTCCCATAAGCATTGGTTCAAACAAGCTGTATGAACCTCCCAACTCCCAAATTGTCAGGCTATTGCAAACTCACGACCCCTCCACAATCGATTGTATCTCGGGGTTACATTGTCATACCTAACCCTCACACAGTTTGCCACCCCTTGGATGCTCATACAGGGGTCCTTTTTAATTGAGGTCTCAATGATATCGGCAATGATTGATACCGTAAGACATTCATGGTCGGTCCTTGTGTACTCAGACCTGCATAAGTGAGGCTTGTCTTGTCTCGTCATAACCCATGCATCTCCAAAACCCGTTGCTTTTCTCCAAAGTTCATAATCACAACTCGGAGTCTTGCACACCACCTGAATCCAATCCCTGTCACTTTTCTTCATTCTAATCTCTTGATTCTTATAATATGGTACTCTCTAATCTTCTTAATCAGCTCTTCTTTGCTTTGAAAAATATTTTGGCGCCAGTTCACCTTTGTACTCAATCTGTCTCCCATAGTAAGCAACATTTGCTTATTGAAAAGACGATATATCATGGAAGTCTGCGAACGGGTGCGTATCAGTCCGGCCACTAAGCGGCATATTCCTATATTCTCTAGGAATAGGCACTGGACCATCTTCATCACAACTCTCTTAGGGATCAGAGTCCCAGTTTGTTTCCTCAAATTCATCCCCAGTTTGCAGATCTTCCTTCAGAATTTCGTTAATATTTTCAAAATTCAACCCAGTTTCGTTGTCTACTTGTGTCGGTCTGGGGTGAGGTGATGGTGGCGGTAATGGTAAAGGCGCCACATACGGGTCTAGGTGAGGATCTTGTATGGGTCGTGGTTGGGGTGTTGGTGGAGTGGAGTGACAGTATGTTTCTGGGTCAGGTACGAATAAAGGAACCATGGGAGTGTATGATTCTAGGTTGTGTTGTATAATTTGGCGCAACTGAATTTTGGCCAGAACTTCCAACCCTGACTCTATCCGAACTCTCTTGAGGTAGATTTCTATTACAAAATTTTCAGTGGCCTTTGACCTCCCATACAGGCCTATCCATGCAGCATCACTTAGTATCGTCACTCTGGTATAGGTCGGGGGTGTTTCATCGTTCACTCGGGTTGCTAATTCTAAGTTCCACCTTTCTGGGTTATAACTGTCGCATTCGTAAATCATGATTTTCAAGTCCCAAAGTGAGATATTATCGAGAACCATGAATGAATTAACTAGCTCTTTGGAGTAATAAACCCCATATGTATTAGTAAGAAACTTTTCACCACAGTGTAATGAAATCATGGCCATGGCCAACAAACTATATTTTGAAAAATGGTAAACAACTGTCAGATTACTAATTTAAATGGTTGCTGAAAAAAATTAAAAAATATATAAAATTAAATTAAATTAAATTAAATAAAAAAATTTAACAGAAAATTGCCTCCGAAATCACATCAAATCGTCTCAGAAATCGCCTTCTCTTTCTCTTCTCTCTTTCCTTGTGTGAGTTGAGTGAGTTGTGAGAGGGAGGAGAGAGAAAGATGGATATTTATAGAGTCTGAAACAACAAAAAAAAAAAAATTCCCTGCAAGCCATTTAATGGGCGGTTCTCATTTTTATTCTCAAACCTTACATGGGGCATTATTATTATTTTAGAATTAATAATGGATATAAAGCTTGCCTCCCTGCCCCTCCATACTAAAAAATAGAAAAAAAATAAGGTGGTACACGTGAATTAAAAAAAAAAAAATTACTCCATGGGTAACCGAAAATTAATTTCGGTTACCACCTTATTTGTTATTATTTTTTGTACTACACGTAACCGAAAATTTATTTCAATTACCCTTCTTCTTTTTTTAACTCCCATAACCGAAATTTATATTCACCCCAAGTTACCATGTCTTTTTACCGTGGCCCCTTTTAAATTGTTTTAGCACATTGTATAACATAATTAAACTACGTTTACAATAAATTTACATAATTAAACTCTATTTACAATGAGAACTAATTAACATAATTAAACTGTATTTTTTTTGTTCACGTTAAATAAAATAACTAATTAACATAAAAAACAATGAGAACCGTATTTTACATAAAAATAATTAAACTATATTTACAATAAATTTAATAATTACAGCAAATTAACTAATTAAACTATTTTATTAATTTACGTTGTATTTAAACTCTAAAAAAACTAAATTTACACTACACAAATTAAACAAACCTTTTTTTACACTACATATTAATTAATCGTACTTTAAATTAAATTAAATTTATATTGCAAATTTACACTACATATTAGTTCAATTAAGGAAGAGCATAGAGAAGGAAATGGTAACCGGGTAGAAATGGAGAGAACGGAGTAGGTCCGATGCCCATCGGACCTACTCTTAGGTTCAACGAGCATGATGACCGTCCAATCTAATTTAAGATTTGTGTGCACGAAAATTGAAACAGACATGCACGAATTTTAAAGCATTCCACACGAATCTTAAAAAAAATAAACGGTGATTATACCCATCGAACCAGAGTAGGTCAGATGCCCATCGGACCTACTCTCAAGTGAGAAATGGAGGGACGTAAGTGGGGGTAGTCAATCATTAATTGAACCAAAGAACATACTCAGTAGTCCGAATTCAACCAGATAGAGCTTCTCCATGCATATTATAGTGCCCAAGAACAACTACTTGGGCAGAAATTTCTCCCCCACTTCTGAGACGTCTCTATTGGTCAATTGCTTACGACTCTATGTTTAATTAAGTACGCTAAATTGTACAAGTAGAAGCTTCAGTTTGGTGCCTTGTCTGCCGCATTAATAAATAATATCCAATCACTATAAACTCTCAAATCCACAACTTTCTGGCAAAGAAATTCACATCTTCTAAACCAAATAATTTGTTTCTTTAGCCATGTTCATTAAAAACATTGCTTTGGCTTTTCTCCTCTTCTTAAAAATCACATTCTCAGCCAGCCAAGAAGCAGAAATTTACATTCGATGGATTCGCTGGCGCAAACCTAACCCTAAACGGTGTAGCGTACATCGAGTCAAATGGCCTTTTGAGGTTAACAAACGACACATTTCAAATGAAAGGTCATGCCTTCCACTCATCTCCAATTCGCTTCGGCAAGACCACCTCTTCTTTCTCAACCACATTTGTATTCGCAATTATTTCGGAGTACCTTGACCTCAGCGGCCATGGGATTGCCTTCTTCACCTCCCCCACAAAGAATCTCTCTGCTGCCTTGCCAAGCCAATACTTGGGCCTCCTCAATATTCAAAACAACGGCAATCTCTCCAATCATATTTTTGCGATTGAGCTTGACACTATATATAGCTCTGAGTTCCAAGATATAAATGATAACCATGTTGGTATTGATATAAATAGTTTGAAGTCAAGCAAATCTGCTTTTGCCGGCTATTATGCCGACGATTCAGGTGCTTTTCAAAATTTAAGCCTTATCAGTCGTAAAGCAATGCAAGTATGGGTTGAATACGAGAGCCAAGAGACACAAATTACTGTTGCCTTATCTCCCATTGGAAAGTCTAAGCCAAGAAAACCTCTACTCTCTTATAAATTCAATCTCTCAACAATTTTGAACGATTCTATGTACATTGGTTTCTCTTCTTCCACTGGCTCTGTCCATAGCTCTCACTATATTCTTGGATGGAGCTTTAAACTAAATGGAGCTGCACCATCCATTGACTTATCAAAGTTACCAAAACTTCCACGCACAACCCCAAACGCCGATCAAAAGTCTTAGACATAGTGATGCCTTTCGCTTCAGCCGCCTTTGTTCTTATTTTAGTTGTTTTCCTTTTCCTCTACATGAAGAGGTGGTTCAAGTATAAAGAACTGCTTGAGGATTGGGAAGTTGAGTTTGGTCCTCATCGCTTCTCATACAAAGATTTGTACCGAGCAACCAATGGGTTTAAGGAAAAAGAGTTGCTTGGGAGTGGTGGCTTTGGGAGAGTTTACAGGGGGGTTTTACCTGTGTCTAAATTGGAAGTTGCAGTCAAGCAAGTCTCACACGAATCGAGCCAAGGTATGAAGCAATTCGTAGCAGAGGTTGTGAGTATTGGCCGGTTACGGCATAGAAACCTTGTTCAGTTATTGGGTTATTGCCGGCGAAAAGGGGAGCTCCTTTTGGTATATGATTACATGCCAAATGGGAGTCTTGACAAGTATTTGTATGGTCAAGAAAATCCGACTCTTGATTGGATCCAACGACTCAAAATTATCAAAGGAGTAGCATCAGGTCTTTTATACCTCCATGAGGATTGGGAGCAAGTCGTCATCCATCGAGACGTTAAGGCGAGCAATGTTTTATTAGACTGTGATTTAAATGGTAGATTAGGTGACTTTGGCCTTGCAAGATTATATGATCATGGTACCGACCCTCAAACCACCCATGTGGTAGGTACAATGGGTTATCTTGCTCCAGAGCTTGCGAGAACTGGCAAGGCCACACCTCTCACTGATGTGTTTGCCTTTGGTGCCTTCATGTTAGAGGTTGTTTGCAGTAAGAGGCCAGTAGAACCTGATGCACAAGGGGAGCGAATAATTCTAGTCGATCGAGTGTTAGAACATTTGAAATTCGGATCATTAGCCGATATTGTGGATCAGAGATTAGGCGATTGTTATCCAGTAGAGGAGGTTGAGATGGTGCTTAGACTTGGTTTGCTTTGCTCGCATCCACTACCTAGTGCCAGGCCAAGCATGCGACAAGCTGTGCAATATTTGGAAGGCGATGCACCCCTACCAGACTTATCGGCAATATATATGAACTTTAGCACGCTTGCAATGCTTCAGAATGAAGGATTCGACTCTTATGTTATGTCATACTCCTCTACAATGACATCTTTCTCTGGTTTATCTGGTGGTAGATGATAAAATTGGACACTTTTAAGTTTTCTTATTTTCATTTAACTGATAAAATTGTGTAATCAGATATTATAATCTATAATTTGTGTATACTGTCATTGTTGATAAATTTCATGAATTTTGCTTATAGCCTTTTAGTTCGAACCCAAGATTGTAATTTTCTGATAAGCGGATCTCTTAACTGATTTGACATCCTGTTTTAAGGATTTTGCTTATAGCCTTTTAGTTCGAACCCAAGATTGGGCTTTATTGTGGGGTTTGTCATATTTGGGCGACGTAATAGAGACAGTTAGGAAGTTAGTTTACCATATTACAAGAGATAGAGAAGTAGAAATGGAATGAAATTGTATTTCCTTAATTGATCTTTGATTACAACTATGCTCTATATATAGAGTCTTGCCTAATTACAATTATGCCACTAACAATCTCTTAACAACTCTAACAATACTTCTAGCATCATCTTAACAACTTCACTAACAATATTATTAGCACTAACTAACTTCCTAACTGTCTCTATTACGACGTTTTTTTTTTTTTTTTTTGAAGAAAAGTAGATAAAGTGGGTATGGCTAGCAGCTTAGGGTCTCTGTTTTTCTCTCCTTTTTAATGATAGAATCATAGAACAGCTCAAGCCTTGTGTGAAAAAAAACAAAATGACACTAGAAACTGTTCAAAAAAGCAAATGGAAGCAGAAATTACTTGTCCCTTTGTGATATTTGTACTTATTTTGTGGCTCATTTTGTAATTTTCATTGTTGCATTTGTCAGTCCATTTATTGATTTGAAGACAAGGGTTCTGATCTGTATGAAATGAAGCACTTATTGTATGTAGTATTTCTACTGGTGTTGATTCAGATTTCAAACCCTAATAAAAATCTGGTAGCTGTCTAGGAAGGTTGGTAGGATGCTGGTATTAGTGGGTGGTGAGACAAAATGTAACTGGTCCAGCATTGGTTTTTTTTATTTATTCGATTTTTGTGATGTTTTTGTCTGTTACTGGTCCAGTGGCTACTTGTTCTTTTAATGAATGGATACATTTTGCCAGTGACTACTTTACTCAAAAAAAGGACAAAAGGGAGGAGAAGATGAGTAAATAGTAAATGAAGTGCTGCTTGTTACCGATGGTTTCAATCTTACATTCTCACCTCAACTCATAGTTTGATTGTTGAAAAAAATGCTTTGATAGCAAAGTTTGGTTCATGTATTAATTGATCTAACTGTAGCTAGCTCTATTCATTAGTTAACTGCAGTTGTAAGAACTTGAGCAACTCAACTAGGGGTTATTTATTTTAATTTGCACAATTTTTTGCATATCTGTTATTCTTCATTTACAATTTTTTGCAAGTGTATATTCCAGGGTTCTAAATAGCTACGCTATAGCTGCGCTATAGCTTTTTTGGACCCTAAAAGCTATGGCGCTATGGGCGATATATAGCTACTATCGGCGCTATAGCTAGCTACTTAGTGCAATTGCTTATTTTTTTTAACCGTCCCGCTATACCGCTATAATCGCTATTTAAACCATTGGTATATTCATTGCTCAATTACCGTTATGAATTATATTTTACAGTTATTTCAAATCAAGTTCTGATTCGTAAAATAATCCAAATTCTTGTTTTATAATTTCATTTATTATCATTCATAAATAATAACTAATTTTGATGAAATTCCAGGTCAAAAAAATTTCAGCAAAAAGAACCAATAAATGACATAAAATGGTCCTTTAAAAAGAGCAATCTGAAATTATATATTTAAACAAATGCAAATGACAAGCCAGTCATCTTAGCTTTGCAAAATTGGTCCGTGTTGTTGCACCAACACCGTATTAGTGGGCTACAAAGGGTGGTACCAACTGGTACCGGTCAAGAATTGAATCAAGGAGGTCATCATAGAATCACAACAAATAGAAAAAGGAAGAATGTGAATCTCTTAATTTAATTTAAATGTACGGATTCTAAATTGGACTCAAGGAACTCTTGTTTCTTAATTTATGTGTGTTTCTTTTTCTTAAAATTTTCAAACTTTTGTATACTCAAATTAAGCTCCCCTGGACTCTCAATTTCTCATTAAAATTACAAACAATTAAAGGTGTAGGTACTAATACTTTGTTCACAGATTTCGATCTGTCAATATTGAATTTTTTTTAGGTGTACAGGTAATTAATGAAAAATAAACGGTTCAGTTCTATCTATCAGCAATTATTCAAAGACTTTGATCTGTCAATATTGAATATTTGTTTTTAGGTGTAAATAATTATGTGTACAGGTAATGAACAATAGACGGTTCGGTTTTATCAATCGGCACTTGTTTGGGGACTGTAAAGTTCTCAATTTGCATCAAATTTGACACGCAGTTTATCTAACTTATAATAATAATGATATCTATATATATTTCCAGTTATCAATTTTTGACAAATTTTGAGATATTAACCAATTACGAAATAGACTTTGTTGCCAATACATCATTTTCTTTAACCAAATTCCAGCAGTTATTTATATTTTTAGCACTTTTTACACTTGTACTTTTATTGTTATTTTGCTAAGTGTGCCTTTTTTTTTTTCTGCAAATGCTATATTTTTATTGTGTTGTATAGCAGCCAACATTAAAAAAGAGGGAGTCTTTGAAGGGTTAGCATCTAGAATTTAAAGGTGAAACCAGAGGACACGTTGGGAAACCAAAGGACACGTTGGGAGAAGGAACAGAGGTTGGGCAGCCAAATTATACGCGTCAATTTTCTACATGGGTCCCAAATTGTGACTTTGACAAGAAATTATATATTTCAATCTCTGTGGCTTTGTTAGTTATCCCATTGATAATATCAACAACCTACAATCTATCATACTTTGGAATCAAGTACTCTACTTGTAGCATGTTGATAAAGGCTTTCTACATCACCCTCTTCTTTCTTTCAAATAACCTTTTATTTTCATTGTGTCAAACTGAATTCGCCTTCAATGGATTTGCTGGTATAAATCTCACCCTTGATGGCATCGCATCAATCACCTCCAGTGGCTTACTACGGCTAACAAATGATTCAATTAGGGGAAAAGGCCATGCATTTTACCCATCCCCATTTTACTTTCATGATTCTTCTAATGGTAAAATCCTTTCCTTCTCCACCATGTTTGTTTTCGGCATCATATCGGGATTTCCTGACCTTAATGGCCACGGCATTGCATTTACTATATCCCCTACCAAAGACCTCTCTAATGCTTTCGCTAACGACTACATAGGTCTATTCAATGATACTAATAATGGAAATTTAACCAACTATATAATTGCAGTTGAGCTTGATACCATTTATAATTCTGAATTCGGCGATATAGATGATAATCATGTTGGAATTGATGTCAACAGCCTTATATCATCCAACTCTAGCACAGCTGGATATTATCCTGATGGTGCAAATCATTTCAAAAACATTAGTCTTACCAGCCGCAGAGCCATACAAGTATGGGTAGATTATGATGGCAAAGAGAGCCGCCTTAGTGTTACCTTAGCTCCAATAGGCATATCTAAACCTCACAAACCCTTGCTATCCTCCTTTATTGATCTTTCAAAAGTGTTATTAAATTCCATGTATGTTGGATTTTCCTCTTCTACGGGTGATGTTCGCACTAACCACTACATTCTTGGTTGGAGCTTTAAGCTAAATGGGAAAGCTGCAGCACTAGACCTTAGCAAACTTCCCGCACTTCCTACACAGATCAATGTAGCCAGAACAAAGGCTTTCCCCCTTTGGCTAATAATAGCTCTCTGTTTATTTGGTCCCTTGATAGTTGTCCTGATTGTTAATTCTATTAGGAATAGAGTAATCAAATATTCCGAAGTAGTTGAGGATTGGGAAATAGAGTTTGGTTCACACCGGTTCTCCTACAAAGAATTGTATAAAGCAACAAATGGATTCAAGGAAAGAGAATTGGTTGGGGCCGGAGGTTTTGGAAGGGTCTATAAAGGTGTGTTGTGTAGGTTGGGAATCGAGATTGCGGTGAAAAGAGTATCACATGATTCAAAACAAGGTATAAAAGAGTTCATTTCTGAAATAGCAAGTTTAGGCCGGCTTCGTCATCGAACATTGTCCCATTGCTAGGATACTGTAGGCGCAAAGGTGAACTATTTCTGGTGTATTCTTTCATGCCAAATGGTAGCCTTGACAAGTATTTGCATGATCCAACTAAACCCAATTTAGATTGGGACAAACGGTTCACTATAATCAAAGGGGTTGCATCAGGTCTTTTATATCTGCACGAAGAATGGGAGCAAGTTGTGATCCACCGTGACATCAAGGCAAGCAATGTTCTTCTCAACTCCGAACTAAATGCAAGATTAGGTGATTTCGGTCTAGCGAGATTGTATGATCATGGAACTGATCCCCATACAACACATGTAGTTGGAACCTTTGGTTATCTTGATCCAGAGCTTGCAAGAACTGGGAAAGCTAGCACATTTAATGATGTATTCGCCTTTGGTGCTTTTATGTTAGAAGTCGCTTGTGGGAAGAGGCCATTTGAAATTACTTTTCGACATGAGGGGTTAAATCTTTTCGATTGGGTCTTGCAGACTTGGGAAAGGGGTTCTCTCATACATGTGTTAGATCCACGGTTGAGAGAGAATTATATTCTTGAAGAAGTGAATTTGGTTATAAGACTCGGGTTGCTTTGTGGGCATCCGGTACCTTCGGTCAGGCCGAGCATGTGTCAAGTGATGAAATACTTGAGAAAGGAAGTTGGCCTTCCAGAATTCCTTCCTAATAACATGAGAGGATACAATTCAAATGCATTTTGGTTGATGCAATGCGAAGGATATGAGAATCATACATTCTCATATGCTTCCATGTTGTCCTCGGGTTCGATTTCTAGGTAAACATTTGAGTTTGTGTTTTCCGGTGTTCACATAATATGTAATTTCTTGTATCATTTTTGTCATGTTATTTCAACTTTGAAACAACTACTTAGGACCCTGTTATTCTGATGGTAGCAGTTCAGATTTTTTTTCATGCGCGAATCTTGACAAAGACACTTTTTCATACACGAATCTCAACAAATTAAGTTGAACGGCTGCCATTAGAATAAGGGTCTTTGACTGTAGAGCAGGACCCTAATTAAAGTGCCAAGCTTGTTTGTAGTTGCATTGTAGATAGTCTCTTCATCTCCTCTGTTATATTGAGATCTGGATGATGTTTAAATTAACTTTATCCAAAATAACAACTACAAATGTATATATTACTTTTTAAGATCCAAATAACAACTTGGTTTAATAAATTTTATCATTTTAACATTAGATCAGAGAAAAAAAGTTTGATATACATGAATCCAAATTAATTCTAGAATAACAGAAAATTCACTTCTTGTAATATTGAAAATAATCCCTTACTAGAATAAGAATGATCACTTGGTGTATGCAAATTATTATGACTGATCATATCAGACGAAATTGTTCATCAGTTGATTTTCTTCAAAAGAAAAATGGTTTGGTACAGTTGCTTTGGTCCATGAAGACTCTTGAATCATCATCGGCTTGGTGCTAATTAATTCTTTTTTTTGTTTTTATTGACGTAAAGTTTTGTTTACGGATTGAAAATATTACTACACACATGCATTCTGTTATTTGTAATTAAGTTTCAAAGTTTGTTAAAAAGTTTTGTTGTTATAAACTTGAAATTTTAGTTTTCTTAGTAGTAATTTATTATAGAGGAGGGTTCAAATGCACCCAAATTTCTATGCACCCAATTCTTTATCTCATTTATCTCTATTTTGAAAGTCTGAACAGTCGATCCAAACCGCTCAACATGATCTTCATAATAAATTATACTTGGAGACCAAATTTTATATTTTTTAGAACTTTTTTACTATTTTTTAAGATAGGTAGAAAATCATTGTTTTAAGGAAATTCTGGACCATCCGATAAAGTGATTTTATATCTATCTTAAAAAATAGTAAAAAAATTCTAAAATATATAAAATTTGGTATCCAAGCATATTTTCAAGTTGAGCGGTTTTAACAAACTATCTAAGCAACAAAATAATTAATAATCACACTATAACATTAAAACATATCAAGTAAAATATAATAAAGAGCAAGGTTCAAATGCACCCAAATATTCATGCTCCTAATGCACCCAATCTTTATCTTCTCTATTTTCAAAGTCCGAACAGTTGATCCGAACTGATAAACATGACCTTCATAATAAAATATGCTTGGAGACCAAATTTTATATATTTTAGATTTTTTTTTTACTATTTTTTAAGATAGATACAAAATCACTTTATCGGATGGTCCAGAATCTCCTTAAAACAATAATTTTGTACCTATCTTAAAAAATAGTAATAAATTCTAAAAAATATAAAATTTGGTCTCCAAGCATAATTTATTATGAAGATCATGTTGAGCGGTTTGGATCGACTGTTCAGACTTTAAAAATAGAGATAAAGGAGATAAAGAATTGGATGCATTTTGAGCATAGGAATTTGGGTGCATTTGAACCCGTAAATAGCAAATGTCTAAACATGATTAAGTAATTACTTGTTCAAATAATGTGATGGGCTTAAAGATGGCCTTCAGTCCAATTTCCTTTTTGGGCTGTATCCAATCCTTCCACTTATTATTATTCGAGTTTGGGGTCAAATTAGTGGAATTAAGTCATCAGCTTTTATTTTTTTTTTTAATGTTTAACGAAATGATTTAAATTTAAACTAAATTGAAATTCAATGGTTTATTGGTAATACAAATTAATTCAGCAACCAACTTATGAAGGACCTGTTCGGCTGCCAAGCGGGAACGGTAATGGATTTGGGTTCGGATCTAATTTGAATGGCCGAAACAGGCCCAAAAATTTTTAATAATTGACCATTGAAGAATACTATAAGAAAGGATGAGATATATTCAGAACCAATTTATTTTGACAAGCAATAACCAACATCAATTCGAAAACAAAAACTATAAGTGTGATTTTATAATTTATTTAACTATACCTTTTTATCAAATTTGATACAGTTTAAACATTATTTAGTCTTAGAACAAAACTAATAAAATTAAATCAGAAAATATTTAAATTGCTTGATAAATAATTAATCGGTTGCAAGTTGCATCAAATGTAACACTAATTTATATAATGAAATAAATATCTACGAGCATTTGGCTGCCACAGTTATTAAACAATTTTTTTGTTGGTATAACACATCTTATTTATATAAATGGAGGTGTCCGGGTTTTAGATAAATGGAGAAAATAGAATAAATTAAGTTAATCGACCTATTTCTCCAGTCCACGGATAAAAGGAGGGACTTCGATAAGTCGCGCAAAGAGAAATTAAAAAAAGGTAAAAGATAAAAACAGAAGAAACAATGGCGTCAATGGCGAGATCTGCGCTGCGATCGGCGGCGACGAAGGCGAAGAGCGTCGCCTCTACTCCCAAGAGAAGCTTCTCCTCACAGCTTCACGACGATGCTCGTCCGTATCCGATCATAACCTATCTTTCCTTTTCCAGATCTAGGGTTTCGATTTTCATCGTAATTTTTCTGAAATTTTTTTTTTTTTTTTTTTTTTTTTTTGAATGATAGATGAAACCGCTAAATGGGAGAAGATAACCTACGTTGGGATCGTGGGTTGCACGGCTTTCGCAGCCTATTGTCTCTCAAAGGGGCACCACCACTCCCCCGACCCTCCTGTATTTATCTTTCCTATTTTCTTTTATATTGTCTGATTCTGATTTTCCTGTATTGGTGGCATATGTGATTGTTCTATCTTGAATGAATCAGTGATTTTGTTTGTTTTTGTTTTTCTTTGATTCAGGCGTATCCCTACCTCCACATCAGGAACAAGGAGTTCCCATGGGGTGAGTTCTTTATTCCAGACTAATTTTAAATTTGTTCCTATTATTTCAGCTGATATTTGGGTAGTCCTTTCAGTGTAATTGGCATTACAGTTATGTATTTTACAATTATTTCTTGTTACAACAAAGTCGTAAAAATAACAAACAAGTTCCGTTATGTTGTTTCATAAATAATTTGGAGTTCACTTTGAATAGATGTAGCAAAACTTAAGTTTAGGAAGGTTGTCAGAACACACTTTAGAGAGTTCGTAGTCCTTACTGGTACTTGTCTTGTGTTAAAAGGAACTTTAATGTATTGCAACAGCATGAGTGATTTAAACATGAATGGTTTTTATAAAGTTGATAAAGATTGATTATGGATATTTTCTCATGTTTTTCAAATATTTTATTATTCGTCCGACCTACTATTCCCATGCTACTTTGTGTAATAATTAGATATGTCTATAAAATTACTTCTATTTTCACTAAATGTTTGTACCATCAAACTAATATAAAAATTGCTACCCTAGTTGATCCTATGGGGATAGTGTCCTGTTTTCCCTTTCCCGTTCCTTGTGTTCCTTGTGCCACTATGTACTATTCCTTGGCAATCTTGGTTTGGCAAGTGGACTACTAACCTTGGTCAGGAAAAGGTTTCAATTGGATTAATTCTATCCTGGAATTAAAGTTGACCAGGTTCTTTCCCAATTTGTTTATCCTATTCTTACTTGATCATCTGTGTTAAAACTACTGGTAATCATGCTACTCTAACAAAGCCTGAGCTGTCACTACTTCCAGGATGCTATAAACCTCTTGATGCGATATATATAGACATGAGATACACTCATGGCCTTTGCCTTCCCCCCACCCATATGTTGCTTCAAAACATGAGACATATTCAAGTTCATGAATATGTCTCTTCCAGATCTCAAAGAAATTTTCTTTTCAGATTTTGTTAGATAAACAGTAGAGAGCAAAGTGGGGGTTCCTATAAATTTCCACTGGCATGAGGAATATTTGTTGTAGTGTGGATTTTAAACGGTTTTCTTTTTTATATCTGCAGCTTGCAGACTAGATTTACGTGTCGTAAATATTAACAACATCATTCATCACATTTGCAAATAGCATTCTAAAGTCAAGGTTCATAAAAAATCAATTGCTTCAATTTTTGTAAGACATCTGTGCCAGTCAAGCTTTATCGCTAAGTTGGAAATCTATATGAAAATGTACTAAGCTTGGTTTTGATCCATTTTGGGCTCAGGAAAAAAATGAAAGGCATAATGCTTAATCGAACATCCTGGTCAAGTGTACATTTATGTTATTTGGAACTGCAAGCTAAAATTGTTTGGTGTGATATGCATAAAACACAAGAAGAAATCCATCCCCATGTAGTTAAGCATAAGAGTAGGAATATATTTGTTTGTACTTATTATATATTAGGAAATTCCTTTTGATTGTAATATCATTTTGTTGATGATATTATTACTTATTATGCCTCGTTTGTATTTGAAATGCAGGCCCGAATGGTCTTTTTGAGGTTAAGCATACTGAACATGACCACTGAGCTTCAAGAAACATGATTCATCTTCTATAAATGTTGTGTTTGCTCAACGTGCAACTCAGTTGCTTTGATTTTTTAGTCTCTCCTGTTTCCTCAAAATAATATTGTTGAACAGCATATATGGAGCTGGGAAAATACCAAAGCCTGTTTGATTTTTTTCTCTCTCATCTTTTACTGTTCTCATTTTGACTTCAGGTTACAATACTTACAGATTTGATTTGATGCGAAATGAAATTTTATATTTTTGAATGGATCTCAGAGTTTGAAACCCAATATTCCAGTTATTCAACATTGAGCCATCCGCATGAGAGCCGTTATATTATCCAGTATCCATAAATTGCGCAGCCCTGAGATCCTCTTGAGTTGCAAAAGCATTTCTATGTGATTACTCTAGAAGATTTTCTGCCATTGGTTAAGTTTAAGTACCGTTATTAATGTATTATGTAGAAAATGATAGTGAAGTGAGAGATTGACCACAACATATCATCAGTTCATCACCTTAACAGAATATTATTGCACAAACTTACATAAAAAAAAAGTTGGCTATTATCAGGACAAATTTTGTTATTTAATTCGTGTTATATACCAATCAGGACTACTAATATTACGTTGAAATTTTTAGGATCCAAGCATCTATTCGTTCATATCAAATCTCAGCCATCCATTTCAAAAGATCTCAGCCACTCATCAAAACAGATCTCAATCTCAGCCTTTAATTAAAATAGTTTGATTTTATACATCTGTTTCATGTAGTCAAACGTGTAGAAATCTAAATTTAGTGATTTATATCCATGCTACATACAGTGACACACAGAAATTGTATCACTGAATCTTAAAAAGCACCACGCGTTTTCTTTTTCCCACGCGTTTTCTTTTTCCCACTTCACCGAGTCCGAGACTCCGAGGGTACCGTATAAGGGAATCTTTTGCAATTACTTGATCTGGACCGTTCTTTTTAAATTGGCACGAATCTCAAAGTCCAAAGCTCCACGCGTTTTCTCCGAATTCATATCACCGAGTCCGAGGGTACCGTAAAAGGGAATCTTTTTCAATTACTTGATCTGGACCGTTCTTTTTAACTTGGCACGAATCTCAAAGTCCAATAATAATGCCCCCCTCCCCCACGCGTCCCTGAATTCGGGATTTTTTTAAAAATCATAAATAAAATAATTAAATAATATAAAATGGTAATTTTCACCGATAACCCTAAAGTTATTTTATTACAAAGAATTATATTATAAAAACTTATCAATAATATAAAATTTCATTTATTATTTTATTAAATGGTAATTTTTCACCGATAACCCTAGAAGTTTATTCACCGATAACCCTAAAGTTATTTTTATTACAAAGAATTATATTATAAAAACTTATCAATAATATAAAATTTCATTTATTATTTTATTAAATGATAATTTTTCACCGATAACCCTAAAAGTTTATTCACCGATAACCCTAAAGTTATTTTTATTACAAAGAATTATATTATAAAAACTTATCAATAATATAAAATTTCATTTATTATTTTATTAAATGATAATTTTTCACCGATAACCCTAGAAGTTTATTCACCGATAACCCTAAAGTTATTTTTATTACAAAGAATTATATTATAAAAACCTATCAATAATATAAAATTTCATTTATTATTTTATTAAATGGTAATTTTTCACCGATAACCCTAGAAGTTTATTCACTGATAACCCTAAAGTTATTTTTATTACAAAGAATTATATTATAAAAACCTATCAATAATATAAAATTTCATTTATTATTTTATTAAATGGTAATTTTTCACCGATAACCCTAGAAGTTTATTCACCGATAACCCTAAAGTTATTTTTATTACAAAGAATTATATTATAAAAACTTATCAATAATATAAAATTTCATTTATTATTTTATTAAATGGTAATTTTTCACCGATAACCCTAGAAGTTTATTCACCGATAACCCTAAAGTTATTTTATTACAAAGAATTATATTATAAAAACCTATCAATAATATAAAATTTCATTTATTATTTTATTAAATGGTATTTTTCACCGATAACCCTAGAAGTTTATTCACCGATAACCCTAAAGTTATTTTTATTACAAAGAATTATATTATAAAAACCTATCAATAATATAAAATTTCATTTATTATTTTATTAAATGGTAATTTTTCACACGATAACCCTAGAAGTTTATTCACCGATAACCCTAAAGTTATTTTTATTACAAAGAATTATATTATAAAACTTATCAATAATATAAAATTTTATTTATTATTTTATTAAATGGTAATTTTTCACCGATAACCCTAGAAGTTTATTCACCGATAACCCTAAAGTTATTTTTATTACAAAGAATTATATTATAAAAACTTATCAATAATATAAAATTTCATTTATTATTTTATTAAATGGTAATTTTTCACCGATAACCCTAGAAGTTTATTCACCGATAACCCTAAAGTTATTTTATTACAAAGAATTATATTATAAAAACTTATCAATAATATAAAATTTCATTTATTATTTTATTAAATGGTAATTTTTACCGATAACCCTAGAAGTTTATTCACCGATAACCCTAAAGTTATTTTTATTACATGGAATTTTGATTAATCACAAGATAAAGGTTCTCGCAAAATTAATCATCAACTGATAAAGGCCAAAATGGCTACATGAAATTGTACATACAAAATTCGAAGCATTGAAAAATGATTAATTGGGACCGGATAAACTTGTACATACAAAATTTAGAGAAAGAATAAAAATCAAGAAATATGTCTGGGACCGAGATGGCAACTCGGTCCGGAGAAAAAATCCTCCGGACCGAAATGCCATTTCGGTCCAAAGGACCACAACGGTCAGCCACACGGAAAAAGTTTGATTTGTTGTGAAAAGAGGGGGACCGAAATGCCAATTCGGTCCGTAGTAAAAAAATTCGATCGGACCGAATTGGCATCTCGGTATTGATGGTTTTTGTAAATCTCGGAGCAATCATGCCGTTTTAGTAAATTTAATTATTTAATTATGGTTTTAAAAAAAAATCCCTGAATCCGTATTGGCATTTTTCTCATGCAATTCTCCATGAAGGCAACATAATGGTGTTCCTTTTATAGTGTTGTTCAGGGTAGAAGTTGCTTGTCTTCAATGAGAAACTAATAGAATTACAGTCTCAAGGTTTATTAGCTTTGGTACTAAGCCGAGTAGGAGTGACATTACCTGCAACATGCTTCACTGGAACTATTTTTGGCAGTGGAAATTTTAAACCTAATGAACAATAGTGCAAGGATCGACCAAAACCCAAGGACTCTAAACCTAACCCATAATGCATTCAT